>JAAGKR010002150.1:21908-102716 GCA_011419295.1 Clarias macrocephalus
GGGGTCTCAAACTCAGTTCCTGGAGGGCCGCAGCCCCACAGAGTTTTGTTCCAACCCTGCTCCAACATACATACCATGTAGTTTTCAAATAAGCCTTAATGACTTGTTTAGTTGGATCAGGTGTCTTTAATTATGGTTGGAACAAAACTCTGCGGGGCTGCGGCCCTCCAGGAACTGAGTTTGAGACCCCTGGTCTACTATATAGAGTTTAGTCTACCCTATAGAGTATAGTCTAGTATATAGTGTATAGAGTTAGAGAGTATAGTCCGCTATATAGCGTTAGAGAGTATAGTCCACTATATAGAGTTATAGTGTATAGTCCACTATATAGAGTTATAGTGTATAGTCCGCTATATAGCATTAGAGAGTATAGTCCACTATATAGAGTTATAGTGTATAGTCCACTATATAGAGTTATAGTGTATAGTCCACTATATAGAGTTAGAGAGTATAGTCCACTATATAGAGTTATAGTGTATAGTCCACTATATAGAGTTAGAGAGTATAGTCGACTATATAGAGTTAGAGAGTATAGTCGACTATATAGAGTTAGAGAGTATAGTCGACTATGTAGGACTAGAGAGTGTAGTCGACTATATAGAGTTATAGTGTATAGTCGACTATATAGAGTTATAGTGTATAGTCGACTATATAGAGTTATAGTGTATAGTCCACTATATAGAGTTAGAGTATAGTCGGCTATATAGAGTTAGAGAGTATAGTCTACCATATAGAGTTATAGTGTATAGTCCACTATATAGAGTTATAGTGTATAGTCCACTATATAGAGTTATAGTGTATAGTCCACTATATAGAGTTATAGTGTATAGTCCACTATATAGAGTTAGAGAGTATAGTCACTATATAGAGTTATAGTGTATAGTCCACTATATAGAGTTATAGTGTATAGTCCACTATATAGAGTTAGAGAGTATAGTCCACTATATAGAGTTATAGTGTATAGTCCACTATATAGAGTTATAGAGTATAGTCCACTATATAGAGTTATAGTGTATAGTCCACTATATAGAGTTAGAGAGTATAGTCGACTATATAGAGTTAGAGAGTATAGTCCACTATATAGAGTTATAGTGTATAGTCCACTATATAGAGTTAGAGAGTATAGTCGACTATATAGAGTTATAGAGTATAGTCCACTATATAGAGTTAGAGAGTATAGTCCACTATATAGTTATAGTGTATAGTCCACTATATAGAGTTAGAGAGTATAGTCCACTATATAGAGTTAGAGAGTATAGTCCACTATATAGAGTTATAGTGTATAGTCCACTATATAGAGTTAGAGAGTATAGTCCACTATATAGAGTTAGAGAGTATAGTCGACTATATAGAGTTATAGTGTATAGTCCACTATATAGAGTTATAGTGTATAGTCCACTATATAGAGTTAGAGAGTATAGTCCACTATATAGAGTTATAGTGTATAGTCCACTATATAGAGTTAGAGAGTATAGTCGACTATATAGAGTTCTAGTGTATAGTCCACTATATAGAGTTAGAGAGTATAGTCCACTATATAGAGTTAGAGAGTATAGTCCACTATATAGAGTTATAGTGTATAGTCCACTATATAGAGTTATAGTGTATAGTCCACCATATAGAGTTAGAGAGTATAGTCCACTATATAGAGTTAGAGAGTATAGTCCACTATATAGAGTTATAGTGTATAGTCCACTATATAGAGTTATAGTGTATAGTCCACTATATAGAGTTATAGTGTATAGTCCACTATATAGAGTTATAGTGTATAGTCCACTATATAGAGTTATAGTGTATAGTCCACTATATAGAGTTATACCCTGTTTCTGCGATAATCTCAGGTGCAACGTAGGTGGGTGTTCCACACACAGTATACAACGGCCCCTCCACTACAGTGGCCAGACCAAAATCTCCCAACTTCAGGGACTTGGTACCATCAGGATATTCACACACCTACACACACACACAAAGAGACACACAACATGTGAGTTTGCCGTTACACTGGATTGGTGCTGTCTGTTTTATTATGAGGGTGATATATTTCCTTTCTGGTGTGCATATTCTGTGTGTACCAGTGGTGTATATATATATATATATGTGTGTGTGTGTGTGTGTGTGTGTGTGTGTACCAGTAGGTTCTCTGGTTTAATGTCTCTGTGCACTATGCTCATGCGGTGCAGGTATTTGAGAGCTCCGGTCAGGTTGTACACCATGGCGCTGGCGTCTCTCTCGGTGTACTTTGTGGAAGAGGTGATGGCGTCGAACAAATCTCCTCCCTGTGAAATACACACACACAATTCACAAAAGACATTCACACTTTATCCTGGCAAGTAATGTAATACTCGCAATTTCATAAAGAAGACTAGCAGTAATCATCCCACTGTATAAGCAGGAAGGAATCACATATGTCCATGAAATCTGTCAGGGTTTATGAGTAATAATAATAATAATAATAATAATAATAATAATAATAAAACAGTGTTGGTTAAAGTAATAAATTCCCTATTGGCCTCTGTTAAGGGAGTTCAATAAAAACAGAGGAACCACAGAAAAAAAAAAACAAATACACTACGAGAGCTCAAGCCTGAACTCCAGTAGCCGTGAGGCACCAGTGCAACCTGCTCTATTGCCATCAGTCTAATTGAATCAATAACCATAAAACATTCATCTGTCTCAGGGTATTGAGTGTAGGGCCAACATCAACATCATGAGTCCAGGAAATGAAAACAGTCCTGATCTCTGATGGAAAAGGACCGACTTTAGACTCTCTCTCTCTCTCTATTTTGCCAGTTAATCTCCATGACACTAGCTACATTGTTCTATAGTGATTATGACAGCAAGTGTTCCAAACGGCCTGCGAAGTACACTACACGGGGTGTTCAGCCATGTTAAGTGTGATTCCAAACAGCAGGAGCGAAAATGCTCAGTTCAAAGGGAACTGCAAACTTTGTAGTGAACGAGTGGACAACAGGTGTTCACTTCACCGGAAAAAAAGCGAATAAAAAACTTCCCATGAGTCAGTGTGTCTCGCTGGAGCGTGAAAAAAATGGAGCTTGAAAAAGGATTTATATATTTATTATCATTATTATTGAGGACGACTTCATATTAAAAGGACTCAAAAAATTCCATTTAAATTTAATCAGGAAATCCTTGGTATTAAATAGGCTAGTAATCGGTAAAACTAATTATAATAAATAAAAAAATCAATAAATCTCTGTACATCCTAAATCAATTTTTTATTATAATTAATAAATGATTTATTTTCAAGTTATACACGTTTCAACGGTATCAGTTTGGTTTCAATACATGTTCAATATTTAATGTCCGTAGTGCGAAATTTTCTCGGCATCTGAGGTGCTTATGTTACCATGGTAACGCACGGAGGAAGTGATGTCTGCGCTGGTGACTTCGCAGGATGCACCGAATGGTGGAATTTTGTCGAGGGAAGTTCCCTTCACCGACATTCCCTGCAAGCGGAGCAGGGAGTAGGGAGCACCCTGTGAAGTACACTTAGAAATGAAACGCAGCCAGCGTTGTATTTATTCGTTTATTCAATCATCTTCTATACCGCTTATCCTCTACAGGGTCACAGGAAGCCTGGAACCTATCCCACAAAAATTCGGGCTCGAGCTGGGGGACCAATCCAAAGAAGGGAACGCATGCACACGACACACTCTCATTCACACACTACAGGCAATTTGGGAACACCACTTGTCCTAATCCGCATGTGTTCGGACTGTGTGAAGAAGTTCCCAAAGGAAACCCACCAAGCACTGGGAGAACGTGCGAACTCCACGCGCACACGGACCCGAGGCGGGAATCGAAGCCTCGACTCTGGCTAACCGCTACGCCACCGCGCCACCTCCAGTGTTGCATCATAAAAAGAAATGTATCAGCTTTGAAATTACCTTAACGAGCTCCATGACCAGGTAGAGCTCTGTGGGCGTGTCTACTTCCTCGATTAACAGGATGATGCTGGGGTGCCGGACCCGGCGCAATATCGCGACCTCGTTGGCTATCAGATGCTCCTGTGTGAGCAGGTTTCAGAGCACGAGTTAGAGGCTTTAGCCTAGTATATACAGTATATAAGTATAACTAAGTACATACTGTAACTAAATATACTCTCTAGAACAGACCTCTGTCTAGTCATAATTTTACAAGTGAATGTTACAACAAGCATCATCAAGCATGGTGTGCTTGTTAATGCAGTAGTAAAGCCCTGCTTCTTACTGACCTGTAGATATTTGAGTTAAAATCCCTCCTAAAAAACAATTCCCCACACTTCCCAATACTGTTTGACTGATGGTACTTAACTTAGTAACCTAGTAACCTAGTGTAAGGATCTGACTAATGATGGAAACTTAAAAGCACTTTTGTGAGTCACTCTGGATAAGAGCGTCCGCGTCTGCAAAACGTAATGGGCGGATGGGCAGGTTTAAGTACCGTATATTAGGAAATGCATTTTACCTACATATGACGATCTCTAGAGTTCGCACAGAATGCTGTGAAGCTGTGAATTAGAAGGTCAGAAATGAATTTTCAGATTGGTTTGAGCTAACGCTAACTCTTTACACCCGTGCTCAGCTGAAAAGCATCTCAGGATTGCTTCTCACGCAAACTGTCAGGCAGTTCCTACAACAGACAAGCATATCGAATTCCACCCGTCAGCCAAGAAGAGGAATTTGAGCCTGCTCTGGACACACGCTCGCTGAAACGTTACGGGATTGGCTGATTAGATACTGTAGCTGCAGACCTTCTCAGCAGTACAGGTGTTCCTAAGCAGTCTTCTTACCTTCCCACTGCATTTGGCTTTGTCTATGATCTTCAGAGCGTACTCCTGCCCAGTGGCCCTAAACACACACACACACACACACACACACACACACACACTGTATATCTATATAAAACCAAGCCCTTGTGGAGGTTAAATATCTATAGTTTTGCAATCCAACTCGTCTGAGTGTGTGTGTTTCTGTGTTCCGTACCGCTCGACGCACTCCTTGACCACGGCGAAGTTTCCGTCTCCGATGACTTTCCCCACTTCGTATTTATCTGTGATGATGGAGGACTGCGGCTTATTTCCATTTACTGAGACGCCGCAGAAAGTCATTAAGCGGAAGAGAAGAAAGAGGCAGTGGGGGTGGGGGGGGGGGTGGGGGGGGAGGAAAAGAGAAAAGGATGTGAGAAATGAAGCGGAAGGAAAATTTATTATGAGTAAATGTTGCTTTTGACTATTTAGTGCCTTCGCTGTTCAGGATTTGGAGCAACAACCAAAAAAAATGAAAAATCCACGCTGTTATTCTGAAATCGAATGTAAATATTCATGATGTGATATGATTAGCAAGTCAGGGTGCTTATTTCCTGCTTGGTGCTGTATTTTTATTATAACCGCAGGCACCATTATCAGGGTTCGGCCTATGGAGCTCGGCCGTGCCGATCGGGACGTAATTGTGAAAAATAATAAATCTTGTAGATGATAATCGTTTGAAAGCTCACTCTCTTCAAGGTGAATTCATTCCTTTACAGAAGGTTATGTGATGCTAATTTGTGCACATCACTTCACAACCTCAGCCATCATGTCTTTCACACCTCAGCGCACACACACACACACACACACACACACACACACACACACACACTCCCGTATTACATATTCATTCATTCGACTCGGCAGGTTTCTCTCTCTTTTCCCATCACTCGATCTTACACTGCACACATTAATCTCTCTCTGTCTCTCTTTCTCATTATCTGTGTGTGTGTGTGTGTGTGTGTGTGTAAGAGAGAGAGAGAGAGAGAGATTTACCTTCTGGGCTCAAGTCTTCTTCTCCATTTAGTTCTCCGGAGGGGGGAGGGGAGGGAGATACATGACGGGAAGAGATCTGCAGAGTACAACCAGGGAAAGCATACAACACACACACACACACACACACACACACACACACACACACACACACACACACACACACAAAGCAAAATCATAAGCAAATTGGATAGGCTTGGTTCACGCTTGGTTAGAAATGAGCTCAAAGCCTGAAGTAATAACTGGTATCTTATAGTAATATAGTAATATAGTTATATTATAGTAATAACCCAGAATCTTATAATCCTTCAGCTGCAGGCTGTCCATCAAAGACAGGGGCGTGGCATGGCTTCAAACAGGAAGTAGTGATGGGGAGTAAATGCAGCACATTTTGACCCAGCGCACATGCGCCCGAATTTTACAAAAAGCAAAATTAAAACAATTTTCAGAATTTCCTCAAATCAATAGCCTACATGTGATTTAACTAAAACTGAATCCCAACAGTGTCTGACTGGGAGTAACTTCTAAGTACTCTGCCGTTTATTCTCAGACTCGTAGTGATGAATCCGTGTCTTGTTAACACTATTGATCCTCTTTAAGAAATGTCCACCTTCTGTCCAAATCTTGTTTGCAGATATCTAAACACTTCTGTTTATGCTCTTCTGAGAGATGTTTCAGCACCAGCTACACCCACTGACCATAAAAAACGAATCACTGCGCTCTGCTTTTTTTTTTTTTTTTTTTCATGCAAATCACAAATGGGGAAGTAATTTTTGCTCTGCAGTTACACATGAACTGATGTAACACGTTCACACCTGCACAGGACAGACTGGGTAGCCTTGAACCGAAAGCACTGATACGACTCCAAGAGACGTGTTAACATAACCGGGGTGCTGATCATTTCTGACTCACCCAAAAAAAGACATTTTGTGTATTTTGTCAAAATGTTCTTTTTACCATTACTCAACCAAGAGCTGGTTGTACACTTACAGAGAAGTTCTCACACACTTTTACCTTTTGGCTGCGGGGACTTCCTGGGCTTGTCGGAGACATCGACGACCTCGCAGTCGGGCTCTGGCTTCTCGACGCCTCGTTGGCTTAAAGACGAGCAATCAGACATGCCGATCAATGATCATGCCCATGATGCATACAGTAAAGATAAACACACACTGTACAGTAAAACGTTTCCTGATTACCTGATACAGGTGATTTTGACCTAAAAATTCCAGAGTTTCTACAGGCAGTGGATTTAACAGGAGCTGACGACTTCGACGATTTCATCTTACACTCTGTGAGATGGAGACATGATAATTAAGAAAAAAAAACAAAAAAACATACAAAACCACTGTAAAAAAAAAAGAAAAAAAGAACCAGACAAACCGTCTATGGCGTCACCTAGTTTTCTAAAGAACAGTTTTGAAGCTCATCTTAAAAGTGGAATCTTTGGTTGTCGCCATCTGGGCATCAGCTGACTCCGCCTAAACGCCATTTGTCCATAAATGGGCAAGTGTAAGAAACAGACGGAGCCTGGATATTGGCTGGAACACGCCTACTTACTTCAGCTACCACAAGCTAACTAGAACACTAAGGTGGCTAATGTTTATTTATCCGCTAAGATTCCTTCGCATTTTATTAAATAAGAATAAGAATCATACAAATAATAATTAATAAGAATGCTTTGTAGAGTCTACAGCTGAGAAATCAAGTTAGCTGGTTTAGTTAAAGTGATGCATAGCAGACAGCTCAGAGTTAGGCACCAAATTTAATTTCTTATTATAATTTTAACTGATGAGTTAAATAAAAATTCACTTTGCAGTGGAAATTAAGTTATGGAGACAAAAATCTTTGATTTTTTTGGTATCAGGCTGTGAGCATGTTTATTTCTGTTGTAACGCAGTATGAGGATTGACTCACTTTACAGCCAGCGCCTAGTGGTCATTTGAGGAACTGCATGTTTTGGCACTTTCATGTTGAACTCGTTTTTCGGAACCGGATGTTGCCACTTGCTCTAAACGGTCTGGTTTGCATAATTGTTGGTGCCAGACGGGCCGGTCTGAGTATTTCACAATCTGCTCAGTTACTGTACAGTTTTCACGCACAACCATTTCTAGAGTTTCCAAAGAATGGTGTGAAAAGGGAAAAACATCCAGTATGCGGCAGTCCTGTGGGCGAAAATGCCTTGTTGATGCTAGAGGTCAGAGGAGATTGGGCCGACTGATTCAAGCTGATAGAAGAGCAACTTTGACTGAAATAACCCCTCGTTACAACCGAGGTCTGCAGCAAAGCGTTTGTGAAGCCACAACACGCACGACCTTGAGGCGGATGGGCTACAACAACAGAAGACCCCACCGGGTACCACTCATCTCCACTACAAATAGGAAAAAGAGGCTACAATTTGCACGAGCTCACCAAAATTGGACAGTTGAAGACTGGAAAAATGTTGCCTGGTCTGATGAGTCTCGATTTCTGTTGAGACATTCAAATGGTAGAGTCAGAATTTGGCGTAAACAGAATGAGAACATGGATCCATCATGCCTTGTTACCACTGTGCAGGGCTGGTGGTGGTGGTGTAATGGTGTGGGGGATCTTTTCTTGGCACACTTTAGGCCCCTTAGTGCCAACTGGGCATGGTTTAAATGCCACGGCCTACCTGAGCATTGTTTCTGACCATGTCCATCCCTTTATGACCACCATGTACCCATCCTCTGATGGCTACTTCCAGCAGTTTAATGCACCATGTCACAAAGCTTGAATCATTTCAAATTGGTTTCTTGAACATGACAATGAGGTCACTGTACTAAAATGGCACCTACAGTCACCAGATCTCAACCCAATAGAGCATCTTTGGGATGTGGTGGAACGGGAGCTTCGTGCCCTGGATGTGCATCCCACAAATCTCCATCAACTGCTAGATGCATCCTATCAATATGGGCCAACGTTTCTAAAGAATGCTTTCAGCACCTTGTTGAATCAATGCCACGTACAATTAAGGCAGTTCTGAAGGCGAAAGCGGGTCAAACACTGTATTAGTATGGTGTTCCTAATAATCCTTTAGGTGAGTGTATTTCTTATTGATAATCTTTTTTTAAGGTCGTATAAGCATTTCACTGCATATTGTACAGTGTATGACTCTGTATAACAAATAAAATTTGATTTGAAAATTAGATTTTGGTATAGAATTGTATAATAAAGTCAGGGCCGGGGCCAGGAACACTGGCTGGTTATGCGAACTGTGTGGATGTATAACGCTATATAGTGCATGCGATCGGAAACCTCTTCAGGGTTGATAGCAGTTCAAGCGTGAAATCATGAAACCACAAAATAAACTCGATAAACTCAACATCCTGCACTTTAAAGTTTGATGATCATCCAGTCACTGATCCTTGGTCCTCCTGTTTCCATTTGTTCACTTCGTACGTGTTCCGATGTCTTACCGTTAACGAAGGCAGCGGCCGAGGCTTTTCCCGCGTGTCCGATCGCAGCATCATCCTGTGCGTAGCGGAACTTCTCGAGGCCGCACGCAATAAAGACGTCGTCATCGCCGAAAAAGTCCTGCAGGCTCGTCAGCTGCGGAGACACGCAAAATAAAACTCGGTCAGAATCCTGCTGGAACGTACCGCAGCAAAGAGCTCACAAATAATCATGCATTTTTATCTTTGCTTTTTCAATTGCTCTTGACTTTGATTTAAAATACAGCCTTTTTTTGTTTTTACATATTATCTTCTACTATCAGGAATGGCTTTATACGCATCATTTTGTCTCAAGATCTGGCACCGGCCTCACAACACACAGAAAGATGGATCATGTGAATGTAGCTCAATATTCTAACATGATCCTAAAACAAAATGGCTTCCGCACATGTGAGTCGTCTCCACAGGTCCGGGCTGCTCTCGTGTAACAGCTCCTTCTGTACTGTGAGTAGTTTTTTTTTTTTTTTTTTTTTTTACAATAAGGTGAAACATTTAAAAGAAGACCTTCTAACAGGTGCAGGTGCAATGAGAAACCAGCAGTTTTGCTGATAAGGTACAGGAGGGTGTACACACACACACACACACACACACACACACACACACACACACACACACACACACACACACAAAAAGACTTCCGTCTCGCCAAGGAACAAATAAGGCTTTCAAGGATTCCCCTCCTTCCCTGCAGTAGAAAAATGTGTGGCATATAAATGAGCTCTGGTCCTCTTCCCAATCACACACACACACACACACACACACACACACACACACACACACACACACACACACACACACACACACACACATCCCAACACCAACTTGTGTGGTTTCTGTCTCTGCTGAGCCATTCAGGGAGTTCACCCAAGAGGAGCGGAGAATGGTTACCATAGCAACTGGCCTGCAGCCAGAGCCGAACTGGGCTTCTCCTGCACCCTCCTCCACCCCCACCCATCAATCCTCCCACCCACACAGACACACACACACACACGGTGTAGCATGCTATCACACTATTGATTACGAGTGGATTTTATGCTGGATGTCGGGTGTACCAATAAAAGTTGAAACTCTAGATTTTCCTCTTCTTTACACAAATCGACCGAGCATGCTAAAAACACTTTACCCCAATCTTTACACTTGATTTCTAACTAGAACCTTTGGATACTGGATGCTGTCCAGTACTTTTACTTCGCTGAGTACAATTCATCAATCACAAGGCAGACTGCTCAGGCTGAAGCCACCTGTGCATGTGCAGGTGTGTGTGGGTTTGTATGTGGTGTTGTTTTAAGACCTGAATTATTAATTCCATGCCACTGAGCTTTGAATAGGGTTGCAAAGTGGAACAGTGAGTAGTGTTGAGGTTGCCGCCCCCACCACATGTCCAGGCTCCACGCCTGAATCGTCACCTTGAGGATTTTTTTTTTCTCTCTGAATTTAGCTGCACTAAATTTCCTCTAGGTGTGTATGAGCGAATGTGTGTCCTGAAATGGCCTGGCAGGACTGTATTTCCACCCCGTTCCTGCTATTCCTGGGACAGGCTCCATATCCGCAGTGACTTTGACCAGAATTTTAAATGAATGATGAATCTTTGGTGTAATTTATAATATTTGTTTTTGCAGCTTGTTTATACAGTGCAACCTTGGATTACGAGCATAATTCGTTCCGGAAGTGGGCTCGTATTCCAAAACACTCATAAACCAAATCGAATTACGCGCACACACACACGTGGGAGACACGCTGAAACAGAGAGCGAGATATGGATTATAACAGTAAGAGACGAGCACCCAGCAGTGGAGACGATTATCCACAATTCCGCGGCGCAAGAGAAAGAAAAATCATTGGCTCAGTTGTGATCACGGTGTCGCTCGGTGTCAAAACAAGAGTGCATGCGCGATACATGATACTTGGCACTTGTAAACCAAGACTTGCTCGTTTTCCAAGTCAAAATGTATTAAAAATCTTTGCTCGTCTTGCGGAACACTTGTAAACCACGTTACTCGCAATCAGAGATTCCACTGTATTAGCTAACTCAATGAAGTGTTTCTCAATGTGTGTTCCCTAGTGGGCTGTAAGGGTATTGCAGGAGGACCGTGAAACAGCATTTGTAACAATTAATTAATTTATTTTATTTTGTAATTAAGTTTAAAATTCCTGTAACATATTAATGATCAAGTATTTACATTTTAAAAAGTATAAAGAGCCATGACTTTAAACTAAAATGCTCCGTAAGTGTGTTTATTTTTTTGCCAGTCAAGAAGCCCACTGTCCCAGCGTCTTGCTTTATATTAGCTCACATGACAAACATCAAGAAGTAAAAGGAACCGCTACCAGATGCAAATCCATCTTTCATGCCCTGCACTGCTTTAAAAAATCCTATATCATTGTAGCAAGAGGTAAACAATAAAAACGTCAAACCCGTTGCACTTAAAAGTTTGGAATTTCAATGTTGTGGAAGCATTGCATGTATCTGACAGTGCAGAATGTCGACACACTGCCTGAGTGGTTCCACAATGTTTCTTGCTATCCTACACACACTCATAAGTGTCACCTGGAGGTTTGTAAACCGCTACCCACCTGCTTCCCGTCTAGCGTGTACAGTTTCTTCACGGCTCCAGAGTCGAGCTTAATGGCCTCCGTGATGTCAGCCAGAACCTGCTCGAAGGAGTGAGCCGTCTTTTTATTCAGCAGCACCCTGACAGCCTTGCGTGGCTTCACACCGCTCCGGATCACCGTCACCAGCTTGGGTTTAATAAAGTCTTTACTCTCTTTTCCCTCTCCTGGTGCCCGCGGGATACCGCTCGAACCCTGGCGGCATGCTCCAGCCAACACGCCTGTCCCCGCCAGCCGAGAGCCCCAGTTAGGATTCACGTTCTTAGTGTAGTCCACTTTGCGGTACGGCTCGTTAGAAGCACACACGTAGCTCTCGCCTGCAGGCAGAAAATTCGCAATGGCAACCTTTTAAGAAAAATTCGTAAAACTTTCATACACATTTTTGAAATGTGGAACCATCATGGAAGTTATAACTTTAAAATAATTACAATGATCGGGTACATTCGAAGAAAAATGTTTAAGATTCAATGGAACTTTTAATTTATGAGAAGTGGAATAGAAGTCAAATGAAACTTTAATTGAAGTCACTTTAATGAGGAATAGATCATGTATAAAAGTCAAATAATTATTATTATTATTATTTTTTTTATAAAAGTTGAATGAAAGACCACGAGTGCACAATAGCCCTGCAGCAGAAACATAATGAATGTCCAACTAAAGTCAAAGGAAACCTGACTAAGCATGAAATCAATGCTGAATGAAAGTATAATGCTGAAAAAATCAAACCAACGTCAAATGAAATGCGACTCAAAAGCAAATTAATGTCCGGCGATATTGTAATAAAAGGAATGAAACTCAAATGGACATTCAACAAATGTCAAAAGAAAGTCCACTGGATGTGCAATGAATTTGAATAAAAGCCAAATGAAAGTCAAATAAGAGTAGAGCTGCATGAACATAAATATTTCGGCATTTAATGAATACTTAAACGAATGCTTAAATTATCGACAAGAACTCAATGTAAATTCCTACTGGACGTATGTACATATTACCTGTAATAAATTGCAGACTTTTGCGATTAAACAATTGCACAGGTCCATACTGCGATTTTCGATTTGTATGCAATTAATTGTTAAATTTCATTAAGTCAACTGAAAATTTAATAAATGCTCAATAAAATTATAAAGGTCGGCATAAATGCTTATTAGCATCCAATGAAATTTCAATTAAAAATTAAGCGCAAATGAAAATCAAATGGACGTTCATCTGTCAGAATCTATCAGAACTAAAAATTGTTTAATGACCTCGCCTGAGAAACCTGACCAAGAAACGGTCGGCTCTCTACACGCAACAAAGCCCAAACACTTACATATAAAAAGGTAATGTTGAACTGATTTCATATTAGTGCCCAAAAACGATTCTAGGCAAAAGAAATGTGCAAAAATTCACCAACCAGCATTTATCACCATTATCTTATAAATAATAAATAAGCTTGTCACCCCTCGGGGGACCCCTACTGGCCTGGGGCCCCAAGCAGTTGCCTGCCTTGCCTGTTGACAAGCAGCACCTCTCTGCTAGTGCCACGCTTCTTATTGTTTTTGTATGGATCGGTTTCCAACACCTACGTAAATGGATTCCCCAGTATTGATCCGAGTGCTATTTGAGGCAATAAACTGCGAAAAAATCAATCAGTTTAGGCTCAGTTCGGTGGTCGTGATGTGCAGTTGACTACCAAAGACATCAAGATTGGTGGAACCCATTACAACCTTAAAAGGCAACTGGGATAATGTTTAATTGTCCGATTTTAATTGACAATGAAATTTAATCATTAGGTAACTATGTAAAGAGTCGAGAATTAGCCTTTAGTTTAAACATCTGGAACAGATATATTTTTTAAAAGACAGTTTAATCTACTATTAGATTTAACTTGCTTTAGGCTTACTTGGTACATTATTCACTCACTCATTCTGTGTATGGTTCATCCTGTTCACCTTTGGGGGAAACCTACAGTCTATTCCAGGGGACTCTGGGCACGAGGCAGGGTAAACCTGGGAAGGGTTCCAACCCATCGCCGGGCACACAAGCACACATCACTCACTCACACACTACGGGGAATTTGGAAACACCAATTGGCCTCTTTGGACTGTTGGTGGAAACCGGAATACCCAGAGGAAACCCACCAAGCATGTGGAGAACATGCAAACGCCACGCACACACACCCGAGGCGGGAATCAAAACCTCGACCCTGGACGTGCGAGGCAACAGGATGGCTTAAATTATTAAACTATTTGACATTTTTTCTATTATTGAACTTTTTTTTTATTATTATTTCGTCATTCCATCACCTCTTTGCTTCCCTGCTTCTGTTTTTCTTCACACTGCTTTAAGTGTAAGAATTGTGTAGGGAATTAACTAATACTTGTGGAATAGCTACAGTAGTTTCCTTTCAAACATGGAATTAGTTCAGTCCACTCTGTTCAGCATGCAAACGCAGGTAGCCGTGGTTAATGAGGGAATCGGATTTCAAGAGAGACGATAAAGGAAACAAACGTGCACAACAACTAGTAACCCCCACCCTGTCCACGGGGTGTATGTGGGGTCAGGATTTTGTTCTGCATTAGACAGAGAGAGAGAGCGAGAGAGAAAGAATGATTGAGACAGACACACACATAGAAGGCAATGTTAAATTTGGGATTTCTGCAAGCCTAAGCATATAAAGGATTAGAGAAAATGAAAGCACAGCAAGGAGACAGAGGAACGCGCAGGAGCAGATAGCGTCAGAGAAAGGAGACAATGTGAACGTGAAATGTTAATGGACTGCACTGTGATGTGAAATTAATGGTGATGTTACAGTAATAGTGCTGGCTGGCGTTTTGCAGCGTGCTCGGTCAATTTAATTAAACGTGACAGGTATTATTAGAGGAAGAGCACGAGACTCCAGGAGGACCAAATCTTCACTCGTGGTTATCATTCAGGATGCTAACTCATAAATAGACTGGAGTCCTGTCAAAAGTTATACCTGCTCCGGAAATAACAAATCAATTTCCGTGATGCAGATCAATGCGACCATTAGCATCACTCGTGGCTTTCGAGTTCATAGCACAGCTGTCAGGCCAGACATGCTGCTGTCAGCAAATTCGCCTGGGGTGGGGTTGTGTAGGGAAGAGCGGGCTCGGTGATGGGGGAGGATATGGGTGTGTGTGTGTGTGTGTGTGTGTGTGTGTGTGTGTGTGTGTGTGTGTGTGAACTAATCTCAGCCAGGTCCACTGTTTTACATTTGCTCTGCCCTCAGTTAAACCCTGTGCCGTCAGAATGAAACCCGGATTCCCTCTCTATTGGCCGGAATTCACTGGGTTACCATGGCGACCGTTCCTACGAGCTCATTGGCTACTTCCAAAACCGCATAGTACTGTACGTGCCCAGGATTTTAGACTTCAAGGGTTACAGCACCTAATTATGTAGAGGCCGAGGTCGCTTGATAATTATAATAATAATAATAATAATTCTGTATATGACCGATAGAGTGCACAGACCGTGATTGATGACTATTATTAGTAATATTAATATTTTTTTAAATGCTGGCGTAAAAATGATAAGCACAGGATTGATATGATTCAGCGTGAGGATTTGAACGGGTAATACAGTATATCAGAGTCAGGTTTGGGATGGCACTTGATTAGAGGTGGCATGTTTTTTTTTCCCCCTAGGGTGCCACCCATGCAGTGTGCAAAAATCAGTGATTCGTTTAAAATTATTATTAATTTTAGTTATTAACTGATTATGGAACTATAGTGTAGTGTAGCTATGATGGTGGGTTACAATGCCCATGGGTGAATGCCATGCCATTAGGTTTTAGCTAAGTTGTAATAATATAATATGATGTAATCATTCTATTCTTTACTATTATTATTATTAAAAATAATTTGCTAATATTGATTAATTATCATGAGCAGGAATTCCGTTCCTCGTGGCGATGCCGGTGCAGCAGGCCCTTATCCTTATCCTGCGCTCCTGCAGGTGCTCCTTTGTCTTACCTTCCAGCAGCTCGTCTAGGCTCGTCACCCTCTTGCTGCCGTCCGCGGTGTAGATGGTGCGGACGCCCTGCGGCAGGTGCAGGTTGTCGGCGAGCGCGCGCGTCAGCTCGGCCAGCAGCGCGTCCAGCGAGCGGAAGCGGTCGTTCGACACGGCGTAGACGAGCCCTTTGAAGTAGCGGTCCCCGTTGCGGTAAAAGCGCACCTTGCGCGCGCGCTTCTCGGAGCTGAGCGCGCGGAGAGTGCGCGTCCGGTAGAAGCTGCAGTTGGCGCTCTGAGCCGGGCTGGGCACCAGACTGCTCGCCCGCGACCCGGACTGAGAACCGGAGCCGGTGGCGCGTGTCGAGCGCCGAACCTTGTCCCGTTCGTCGAAGTGCTCCAGCTCGATGCTTCTGTTCAGAGCCATTTCTACTTATTTCTGTCTTGCAGCGAGAAAAAAGAAAGAAAGGCAGACGGACGGACGGACGGAGGGAGGGAGGAACACGCGCGCTGCTTATCGCCGGGTCTACACGACGCGCAGATCCCTTTACGCGTGCCGGCGGCGGGGTGACCCCCAGTGAGACAGGGGCGTCGCGCGGCACACCATCATCGTTTACTTTTACTCTGCGCGTGATAAATGCCTGCACCTCTTCTTTTTCCCCCTTCTTCTTCTTCTTCTTCTTCTTCCTCCTCCTCCTCTTCCTCCGGGAGGTTATCCCCTGAATGAACCGGTCACACACTACAATAAAAGACTACAAGTGCAAATCCTTGGAACAATCCAGAATCGTTCATTTCACTTCCAAAGACAATAACCCGAGCACCATGCTTCCTTCCCCATGCTGCCTTTGTACGTCCCCGCGGCGGAGGAGGAGGAGGAGGAGGATGGAAGGATGGATGGATGCGCGCGCTGTGCAGGTGCTGGGCGCGCCGCGCTGTGACCGGGGCAGCATGGCCGCTGACGAGAGCGCGCACAGGCTCTCATACGGGAGCGCGCAGAGCCGCGCAAGCAGGTGAGACGGGTGTCCTCTGGGTCTTAGTGCACCACGGATGTTTGCCCCCCCAATGGCATTAACTACAACAAAGCTCCAAAATTCTACATTTTTTCCCTCATGATATTTATAAGTTCTTCTTCTTTTTATTATTAGTTATTTTTTACAAAGGAAATATATTTACAATGAGCTCAAAGAAATCAAAAGAGAGACGCACAGAGAGAAAGAGGAGTCTGAGCCAACAAGAGCAGGTTACAAGCAGGTTTCTCACCTGCCACACATACTGTAAGGCCCAGTGCCCAGTTCAGTACCCAAACCCCAGCCACTGGATGGCAGTACCAGGCCCAAACATGGATAAAATGGGAGGGGTGGATCAGGAAGGACATCTGGCATAAAACCTGTCCCAAAGTTGTTTTGCAGATCAGATGGCCCGCTGGGTATTCGGATTTCCTCACACAGTCCAAAGACATGCACAATGCAAAATTCCCAGTGTTGATTTAACACCCCAAGTGTTTATATATGACCTAATGGTCATATATTAAATCAACACTCTGGGTGTTAATTCAAGACTAAGGATTTTGCTGTGCAGTTTAGGCTGACTGGTGGTTCCAAATTGCCCATAATGTCTAAATGAGTGTGTGTGTGTGTGTGTGTGTGTGTGTGTGTGTGTGTGTGTGTGTGTGTGTGTGTGTGTGTGTGTGTGTGTGTTCTGAGATAGATTGGCACCCATACATGGTGTACCTCGCCTCATACCCTGTGTCCCCTGGGATAAGCTCAAGGCTTCCCACAACCTTGTACAGGATAAGAGGTAAAGAAAATGAATAAATAAATTAATGGATAAAAAAAATGCTGTCTACCTTCTTTCTGCTCTGATTGACAGAAGGGAGAATATGCCCCTCCCACAGATGATGGGGCTTCATCAGGCTGTTACACTACAGTACATTTGTGTAACAGCCAACACACCTGCCTTAAGTGAAAAGTGACACCAGGACAATTGTAAATGCTGACACTGTTGACATTTGTTTTATCGTCTCACAATATTCAGGAAATATAAGAGACTGTGCTTTATTTTCATCATGTACACAATTTGGTCTGAACATCAACTATGTCTGATATTTGTTGTGCACTGTAACGTTATACCACAGCACTACTGAATTCTCAAATCTGATTGGTTAGGAGTTGTTCATTTTCTATAACAGCACTCGGGATAGTAGTTTATATTTACAGTCTATATTACAGTAATGAACGTGTTCTATTACAGTATCGTTTCTATACTAGCAATGAATACACAGTTTTTAAAAAGTGTAAAAATTGCTATGGTATATATTTCTGTAAGGAATTGTTTATTTAGTATTTAATGAAGTCGTCTCCTGTGTCAGTTTTTTTTTTAACCTTTAAAGCAAAAATTAAACTTTTAGTAATTTTATAGACATTCAAATGGGTCTCCAGTGTCTGTATGTGAACAAGTAAAAAAGAGGGAAAAAACACATTTCTGTGCTGTTGTTTGTAATTTTTTCCCATTTTTAATATTTTTTAAACAAGCAAATCAGTTTTTTCCCCTATTGTGACCTCATTTATGAAGAGCCCCTCCCACAGCTCAACACTCAGCTCTGACCCAGGCATACGTTTTATAAGCTACAAAATAAGGCTAGGTTACAAAAATAAGGCTAGGTTAGCGAGTGACTGCTAACAGCTAACCTCGCCTTCTTTAGCTCTTAGTTGTCTTACAGTATATTGCTATTCTTGAGTCTTGAGCCCCCTTATTTTTACATTTAGTACAGAAAGCACAGATTTTCTTGTATTTTTAATGTGGTTTTGAGGAATAATTCTCCAGGATTCCTCTCATTTAAAATCCTTGTGAGAAACAAGTGCAGTGGTGATGATTCAACCTATAAAACTTCAACTAGGTACTGAGAAGAAACAGGTTGAGATGAAGCAGACAAAGTGTTCAAGACAAGATCAGGTAAGGAATCATTCGACTTTTTTGTTTAAGGAAGGCTGGTGTGGAAAAACGCCATTAAGAGGTGAGGAAGATGAGGGAGAATGAGACCTACAGTTGGCAGTAATGTATTCCAAACACCATTAAACCCCAAAGAAGAAGAAGTATAAGGACAGGAAAGAGGTCCAGATGATGACAGATGATCAAGCCAGTGATTAGTTGGATGCTAAGTGGTTGGAACAGACGAAAAAAGGAATAAGGTCGCTGCTGTACATAAAGAATCATTTTTTAAAGTTGATTGTTTTAAATCTTTAGGCATTCTGCAGACTGTCACAATAAAATACTTGTTCCTTTATTTTTAAATAAAAATATAAGGGGGCCTAAGACCTTTGCGTAGTTTATATATATTTTCCCCTTATTTCCCTGAAAACATATGAGAAATGTTTGATAGGGTCCCAAATGTGGATGTTTCCAGACTCGGGCAACACACTTCCATAAAGGGGTGTTCAGGGAAAGTTCATTTTAAGCTACAGACTTTGAATTCATGTGTTTGAAATACGAGTAAAAGAGAAGAGAACCACAAGCATGCCAGAATGTCTGATCCGAGTTTTACTTGGGCTACTTAAATTAAAAGACACACTTTTGGAGATGTCTAAGATCAATCCAAACTTGTTTAAATGAAGTGGTTTCTCGGCTCGAGACAGAGAGTGTTGTAGATGTTCTCCAGCATTAAATCTGATTGTAAATGAATAACAAGCATACTGTGATGTTCTTTAACTAATAGGGAAAAAGTAATTGTAGAATTAAAACCTGCTGTGGTATAAGAGGAATAAAACACTTCCGGCTTTTGGCTGCTGGGTTGTTATTTTACAGGAAGTAACGAAAAATTTGCTTACAAAATGCGATAAATGCCATTTTCATGGAAAAATGTTATTCTCTGTCACACAAGTTTGTCTGTAGCAAAACCGCTACTGTGTATAACCTTATTTTGAACAGAGCATGATACATAGGCAGCGGCATTTCTAGCAAAAGTGCACGTGTCGAGACGATCAAATTGCATTGCTTTTTTATGTCACGTGGTCAGTGAATAAAAGATACTTCCTGTTCAAAACAGCAGGCTGGTGTGACAGCTTAATTAGTTTTTTGAAAAATCACACAAGATTCACAAAAAAAAAAAAAAAAAAAAAAACATTCTAAAAATGGACATCTCATTTTGCGGGCAGACGCTTCGCTAACAGTGTTTCCCGCTTCATCACAGCAGTTTTCCGTTGATGATTTTCTTATAACAGCAGGCCGCCAATGTGTTTTATTTGTTGCATGAGTACATAATATACACCTGAACACAGATCACATGACACATTCTCTTTAATTGTTTTTTTTTTCTTCTTCAGTAACGTGTGCTCATTGGAAGACATGAATAAAAATAAAATGTAATTAAAGAAAAAACGATTATCTTCATCTTACTGAATGTTCAGTCTAGAACTTTGCATTCGCTATTCATTAAAGAATGAGCAGTCGTTAAGAAGCACCTAAAAAAGTATTTAAAAAAAATGAGGAAAGATGATTGTCCAATTAATTGATTGATTAATTAATTAATTAAAGCAGATATGACAGATTAATATTACATTAATAAGCGCTCGTCTTATCCGATCAGTCGACAGCAGCGTTTTCTGTCCCCAAACTCTACACTAGAAATATCTAGAAATATCTCAGATCTGTGCATAAGGGAGCAAAAGTGGAAAATACTGTATGTGACAGTTGATCAGTTGAGTATGCAATGAAAATTAAACACAAAACAGGAAGCATGCATCCAGTCTCAGTGATGTCATATATGACGGCATATACATCGTCTTACACAACTCATAACTTCCTGTTAGTGACATGTGCTCGTTTTGCATGAACCGCCACCAGCGAGGAAACACTGGCAAATGTCGTGGCACAAAATTGGAAGCCTGTTTGTGTTTTGTTTATTATTTTTACATGAGTGCATAGGCGTAGGTGTGCACTTGTGTATGGGGAATAAAGTGCAGTGTGTGTGTGTGTTCTGTTTATGTGTGGGTGTATAGGTGTAGGTGATGAATATTTGTATGGACAGCGGAGTCTAAAATGTTTAGCATGTGTGTGTGTGTAGAGAGGGTGAATAGGTGTAGGTGTGTATCTGTGCGAGCGTGGAACACAAAGTGCAGTGTGTGAGAGTGAGTGTGTGTATTGGTGTGGATGTGTGTGTAGAGGTGTAGGAGTGTCAATGTGGGATGAGTAAGCTAAAAATGTGCAGTGTGTGTGTGTGTGTGTGTGTGTGTGTGTGTGTGTGTGTGTGTGTGTGTGTGTGTGTGTGTGTGTTAAGAGCCAGGTAGAATGTCACACTGGTCCACCCTGACGTGAAGGATGTCTGACAAGCCAGGTCTCTTCTTCAGCCCCTGAACACGAGAAAAAGGAAACAATCAGTTGGGGGAAAAAATCCCCCATTTGTTGTTTAATTTGCGGTTTATTAATGAGAGCAAAAAGAAACCCGGTTATGACCTGCAAGCTGCCGACCATCTCGGTAAAAATTCTCTTCGCTTCTTCAGTCCCAGGGTTGTCAAAGTAATCTTCAGAACTCATGAGCACGATGATGCACTTCAGCCTCAAACACGCACCTGGAAACAAACAGATGTGGAAAATCCAGCTGAGAAATATAGTGTGTGTGTGGCTGTGAAAAAGTGTTTTCTTTTTTTTGTCACACTTTAATGTTTCAAGATCAACAAACTAATTTAAATATTAGTCAAAGATAAGACAAGTAAACACATCATGCAGTTTTTAAATGAAGGTTTTTATTATTAAGGGGAAACAACATAAAAAACTACATAGCCCTGTGGGGAAAAGTGTTTGCCACCCTTAGCAAGTTAGGCCACCCTTAGCAACAACAACTGAAATCACGCGCTTTTGATAACTTGCAATGAGTCTGTTATAGCGCTGTGGAGGAATTTTGGCCCGCTCATCTTTGCAGAATTGTTGTAATTCAGTTTTTGGGCATGAACCGCCTTTTAAAAAGGTCATGCCACAGCATCTCAATTGGATTCAGGTCAGGACTTTGACTAGGCCGCTCAAAAGTCTTTATTTATTTATTTTTTTCCCAGACATTCAGAAGTGGACTTGCTGGTGTGCTTTGGATCATTGTCCTGCTGCAGAACCTGCAGAACTTGGCTTCAGCTTGAGGTCACAAACAGATGGCCGGACATTCTCCTTCAGGATATTTTGGTACACAGCAGAATTCATGTTTCCATTTATCACAGCAAGTCACACACCTTCCAAAAAGTTCAACTTTTGTCTCGTCAGTCCACAGAGTATTTTCCCAAAAGTCCTGGGGATCATCAAGCTGGTTTTTGACATGGAACTCTGCCATGCAAACCATTTTCTTTCTCACGGTGGAGTCATGAACACTCACATTAATTGAGGCACGTGAGGCCTGCAGTTCTTTGGATGGTGTTGTGGGCTCTTTTGTGACCTCTTGTATGATTTGTCGCTGCACTCTTGGAGTAATTTTGTGGTTCTGTGGTTCGCTGCAGTCCCAAAGCTTTAGAAATGGCTTTATAACCTTTTCCAGACTGATAGATCTCAATTCTTTTCTTTCTGACAATAAAAACCTTCATTTAAAGACTGCATGATGTGTTTACTTGTGTTATCTTTGACTTATCTTTTATCTATTTAAATTTGATTATCCGAAACATTAAAGTGTGACAAACACATGCAAAAAAAATAAGAAGTCAGTAGAGGGCAAACACTTTTTCACACCACAGTATATATGTTTATACATTACACTCACTATGAAAGTGCAGGATGGCTTTGGCAGTAACAGGTGTGTAACTGAAGATGAGTGTGTGTAACTGCTGTAGTCCTCCCCTGCATAGCTCTGCTGCCCCCTGCTGGCTCATCTCACTCATGTGGTCCAACTCCAACACACAGACCCTAGAGCAGTTCCTCACTGTAGTGGAGGAATCAGAGGGAATATGGGTAACATAGAAAGAATGAAACAAGTGACTTGTTAACATCCAAGTGTCACTTTCCCATCACTCACCAAGGGAAGATAATCCCTGAAGGCCACAGCCGGATCCGCCCACTCCCACCTGATGCAGGTGAGGCCAACATCGGCCAATCGTCTGCAAGCAGCGGTTACTAAAGCGACTGGGCTGCTGGCTGAGAGAAGGAACAAATGTAGCGTCTGTAGATTATCACTATATCACTATGTATCATTATATCACCCATAAATCAAAAACTATGCCCAGCCGGAAAATAATGATGATGAGGAGGAGGAGGGGGAGAAAGAGGGGAAAAAGAAGAAGAAGATGACGTACCCTGGCTGTTAACGTTTAATGTTCAGGCCAGAAATTATGGTGAGTTTGATGAGGATGTGGATGATGAGCATGATGATGATGATGTTAAGGAGAAAGAAGAAGGAGAGCAGTGGTGCAATTTTCAGGCTATAAATGATGATGATGATGATGATGATGATGAAGAACACTTACCATGGCTATAATGATGCTATAATCAGGAGTAGGAGGATGATGATAAGAAGAAATATGAACACTCACCATGGCTGTAGTGATTTTTAATTTGATGTTTAGCCTGGAAATGATGATGATGGTTATGGTTATGGTGATGGGGATGATGATGATGATGATGATGATGATCATGAAGAAGAACACTCACTACTGCTGTAATTGTTTGATGTTCAGGCTGGTGAGGCCAATGACGATGATGATGATGATGATGATAAACACTCACCATGGCTGTAGTGGTGCAATGCTCAGGCTGGAAATGATGATGAACACTCACCATGGCTGTAGTGGTGCAATGATCAGGCTGAAAATGATGATGAACACTCACCACTGCTATAGTGGTGTGGTGTTTAGGGTGGTGATGAATATGACGATGATGATGATAATGATGATGAAGAACAGTCACCATGGCTGTAGTGGTGCAATGCTCAGGCTGGAAATGATGATGAACACTCACCACTGCTATAGTGGTGTGGTGTTTAGGGTGGTGATGAATATGATGATGATGATGATAATGATGATGAAGAACAGTCATCATGGCTGTAGTGCTGTGATTTTCTAGTAATGATGATGATGTTGATGATGATGACGAGTGCTCACCATGGCTATAATGGTTTGATGTTCAGGCTGATGGTGATGATGATGATGAGGATGAGGATGATGAAGAACACTCACCACTGCTATAGTGGTGTGGTGTTCTGGGTGGTGATAAATATGATGATGATGATGATGATGATGATGAAGAACACTCCCCATGGCTGTAATGATTTGATGTTCAGGCTGATGGTGATGATGATGATGATGAAGAAGAAGACTCACCATGGTAGTAGTGGTGCGATGTTCAGGCTGGTGATGATGATGATGATGATGAATAATTCTCCCCATGGCTGTAATGATTTGATGTTCAGGCTGATGGTGATGATGATGATGATGAAGAACACTCACCATGGCTGTATTGCTGTGATTTTGTGGTGATGATGATGATGACGACGACAATGATGTTGATGATGATGAAGAACACTCATCGTGGCTGTAGTGGTGCGATGTTTAGGCTGGTGATGATGATGATGATGATTATGATGATGAAGAACACTCACCATGGCTGGAGTGGTGCGATGTTTAGGCTGGTGATGATGATGATGATGATGAAGAAGAAGAACACTCACCATGGCTGCAGGGGTGCGATGATCAGGCTGGTGATGATGATGATGATGATGATGAAGAAGAAGAACACTCACCATGGCTGCAGGGGTGCGATGATCAGGCTGGTGATGATGATGATGATGATGATGATGATGATGATGATGATGAATAACATCATGGCTGTATTGCAGTGATTTTCTGGTGGTGATGATGATGATGATGATGATGATGATGATGAAGAACACTCACCATGGCTGTAGGGGTGCGATGATCAGGCTGAGTGATGATGATGATGATGATGATGATGATGAATAACATCATGGCTGTATTGCTGTGATTTTCTGGTGATGATGATGATGATGATGATGATGATGTTGAAGAACACTTACCATGGCTGTAGTGGTGCGATGTTCAGGCTACTGATGTCTCTGCATCCTGCCCCTAAAGCCCAGATCACCTCCTGACCCACAGGATCGGATGAGCTCCTAACCGCACCATATTCACATGCACACACACGCACACACACCCACACACACGCGCACACACACACACACACACACACACACACACACACACACACACACACACACACACACACACCCACACACACACGCACACACACACACAAACACACACACATAATTCAAACACCATAATTCAACATTGTATTTCTGATATGCAGATGTGTACATGCGTATTCATGAATGTGTGTGTGTGTGTGTGTGTGTGTATACATGTATGCATTTAATCCTCACCTATATGTGAGTGCCTGTAGTGCTCTGCAGTGGCAGCTGACGAGCCACAGCGTCCTGTCTGTCAAAATATTTGGGCAATGAGAGATGGTCAAAGACACAAGACTCCGCCCCGCTGCACTTAGCACCGCCTCCATCCCCTCCTCCAGGCAGCCTCTATGAAAAGGGAGTGTGAAGAGAAACAACATGTGTGTCTGTGCATATCTGTGCATATATTGCTGTGGATGCTCATGTGTTTAAAATATGTTGTGTGTGTGTACCTTGTGTTCTTCATATACTCCTCTTTACTCTCTTTCTTGGCACGCGATCGAGGTTTTAGGTGGCGCAAGATGAGAGTGTGTGTCTGACTACACCACTGAGCTATAGTCACCATAAACTTCACACACACAACAACATGCATGATTATGAGAAAGGTAGAACATTGCTTTTGTGTGTGTGTGTGTGTGTGTGTGTGTGTGTGTGTGTGTGTGTGTGTGTGTGTGTGTGTGTGTGTGTGTGTATTCATACACATCTTGCATACCTTTGATGAAATGCGATCATTTTCTAATGTCACTCTGGTCCACACTGCAGGGTGACGGGCAACACTCCACCAATCCTTACACACCTACAACACACACACACACACACACACACACACACACACACACACACACACACACACACACACACACACCTTTCTTAAAAGACATCTCATACCCTCCAACATGTTTAGAATGCGAAATAATTACATTTTATTTTCATTACCCACATATTAAACTATCAACCATGTAAGGTCATGACACACACCTGCGCAGCAGTGAGGAGCGAGTGTGTATCCAGGTAAGGAAAGACACAAAAAAGCCACGCCCTCCTTTTCATCCGCTTCAAACGCATTACTGATCGGTCAGGCCTGCTGCGGGTATGACGGCGGGAATGACGGTCGAAGGCGGAGTTATCTGCGCGCACGGAAGGACAGATGCAGATAAAACTACTACTGCATCTACTAAACGATTTCACATTCAAGGAAGGAGTCTCCAGTGTCAGTGATTAGGAGCAGTGTTGTGTATTAGTGTTACCTATCTGGTTGTATGTTCTATAATGCTGCTCCAGAGAATCTGCGCTATAGACAGACCAGCTGTCTGTATCGGCCTCCATGTCTGAATGGTTCCTCCGGTAACACTGTGCCTCGCAAAGCACCTCGCGCAACCCAGTTCTGGTTAAGTAATAAGAGCACACACACACACACACACACACACACACACACGTTCACAAATCTTACATACAGTGTTGCATGCATGCAGCGGATGCCATAGGATGCTATGATTACCTGCGCCCTGGACTTCCTGTGTGATCACATTGTGAACAGCAGCACCTCGAAATCCCTGCTTCACTGTAGCTCCCCTTGTGGAGGAGGCACAAAGATAGTATTTTTTTTAAAAATTCTATAGGCAATTATGGCAAGAACAAATAACAAATCTGCACAAGCATTGATGATGATGATGTCAGGTTGGCACACGATGATGACATTCATGTGCCTGAACAGAAGTCTCGCATTTGGCTTGATTAGCCGCTTTAACCCTACCCCATGTAACGATCCTCCAGCAGCTGTGAAGGATCCATCAGGTGATGTGACGTGCGAGGTGTGTGTGTGCGCGGGCGTGTGCAGCTCCTGCAGCTGTCGCTCCGCTCTCTCCGCCCGCTCCAACAGATTCTCGATGAATCTCTGCAGGCGGACCTTAGCGCTCGCTTCCTTCAGCGCGGTCTCTTGGACAAACCTGTCTAAATCGCAGACCTCTCTGATACACACACACACACACGGACACACACACGGACACATGCACATGCGGTCAAAACGAATCACAGCCAGGCGGCATCATGTGGGGATAAAATGAGAAATTGTCAGAAGTGAACGTCAAAGCATTTGTCAGTGGCAATATCTAACAGTTTTTGTTTCAGTCTCATGATGAAGTCATATTATATATCATATACCGTCTGGGTTAAACAATAACTATCTCGCGTCCATTCAAAAAAGATACTGACCCATTTACACAGACACACAGTGTGCCGAGTGTGTCGAGTCATGCCACTCGGCATCCTGTCGTTCTGCCCATCTGCCCTGTCAAGCTGCATTTCTACAGGCACTGAGGCAGACGCCCACATACTCAAGTAAAGCCCTGTGAAAAGCTGCCATGGCAACAGGATGTTAATTCCAGCACCGTGCGCTTTCACAGGCTGCAGAGAGGACGGACGACGCACGGGAAAAATGAACAGCGAGGAAAAATGAAACGTCAAATTATCAGCAGTCGGTCTCATGCTCCGCATATTCTCGTCTGAAATGTATTTAATATTGTAGAGTTTTCAGTAAGAAAAGACAATAGACTTATTAGTAGAGGGCTAAAGTGGCAGATTGGTAGTTAATGTCCTGTTATGGACCCGAGGGACTTGTACAGATTTGACCTATTGACTGATTTGACTGAAGATCCCCAATAAACTGGATTGAATTCGACCTCAATTGTACAAATGGCGGTTAAGTCAAATCAGGACTTGTGATGAAATTTCTCATGAATACGAAAGTGTCAAACCCACTGACAAGGGCAGGACTCAAGGGAAAGAGTCCAAGGGAAACATATGAATTGTGGAAACTCTTTAAGGAAGGCAGTAACGTCCATGAATGACGATCCGGGCCGAAGGTGCTCCGGCCCACTGCAGTCGTTCCCATGAACATTGTGTGCCAGTGGAACACTCACTCACTCATCATCTATACCGCTTAATCCTTTATTTTATAGGCCTGGAGCCTATCCCAGGAGGCGGGGTACAATCCATCGCAGGGTACACACAAATACACTCACACACTCATTCACACACTATGGCCAATTTGGGAACGCCAATTACCCTAATCTGCATGTCTTTGGACTGTGGGAGGAAACCGGAGTACCCGGAGGAAACCCACCGAGCATGGAGAGAACATGCAAACTCCATGCACACAGAGAAGGGAATTGAACCTGGCCGGGAAGCGAACCCGGACCCTGGATGTGCAAGGCGACAGTGATAACCACAACACCACCGTGCCATCTCCCACCATAAGAATAAACAGATAATTTGCTGAGGAACAGACGCGTCTGTCTGTGTGAACTGTACACACAATCATTCACCAACACCACTTACACGTTACAAGAACTTGGCTGGCTGTTATTACCACATCCACATGCCACATGTATTTATCCAAAATACCTCAAGTCTTTCGTTTATATACAAGCATGTATTGGAGAATTGTAGTAGCAATAGCAAAGTAGCTTTCCGTTTCTTACACACTTACTGCTGTTTAAGGCTGAGCTCCTCTTCCCTCTCAATCAGCTCCTGCCTCAGGGTGGCTAGCATCTCCACGGAAACCTCCACCTGGTGCTCCAGCTTAGCCGCCTTTTCCTCCGCTTCCTGCTTTTCCTTTTCCATTCTTTCGCTTTCCCTCCGTGCCCTGTGCACCTCGCCACTCCTCCTCTTCACCTCTTCCTGCAAGGTCCCCAGACGCATGGACACGTGCTCCTGGACCTCCAGGGTCAGCTGCTGTAGACCGGCCTCCATGGCTAACCTGGCCAGCCATGGTGTGCTCACTGGTGCACGCTCAGGCCTGGAGAACGAAATGAGCGAGGGAGAGGCAGAGGAGGACAGGAGTGAAGGAGCGCACTGGTGAACAAGCAGCTGAGCAAGAGGCGGAGTGGGTGAAGGAGCCAGGCTCAGTGTATCCATGAGCTCCAGATGTAAGGGCTGGCTGAGCTCAGTGTTCAGCAGGGAGGACGAGATCTGCGTCTGGGCAGGAAGAGCCATCAGGGCGCCTTCGGACTTCCGTCGTGGAGTCAGACAGATCATTTGGCACTTGTGGTTTATTTGGACGTCCCCAAAACCGCACAGCTCCCCGCAGTCAGGGCAATGCTTAGGCTCCTCTGCAACAGTCGACATCCTTGGCTATCTGGAAGGCGCATTAAGATGGCAAAACACTTACATGGTCTCACATTTCATCCAAGCAATTACGTATGCCTTGAAAAATGCGGATTAGGTAAAAAGTAAGGAGAGCAGATGCCGCAATTGTGAGAGAGGTAAGGTCAAAATGGACGTCTTTGAGCACATTTCAAGACACACTTCATCTAGCTACATCTTTCTGTCCATGACAGAAGTGAATCTTGTTCACACTTTATGATGTTTGTAGCACATAGCTAGTTAGCTAGTGGTCTCACCAGATAGATCTGTTTGTCCAAATATTACCTGTACTACTGCTTCTCCAGATGTTGATCTGATCTGATCTGATCTGCAGCAGTTGTGTTTTGTGCTGTGCCTTCTAATGTACAATCATCTGGCTCTCTATTTCCCGCCTTACCTCTTTTTTTTTCTTCTTCTTCTTTTTTTGCCATAGTGTGTAACTCCCATGCATCTAATTTCAGTGGAGTAAGAGTGGGGCGGAAAATAGGTCAGACTGTGTCTTTTGTTTAACAGAGCATGGCAGCAGTAGTGTCTAATTCTTACAAGAGAAGATCTGAAATAATAAATGAGCATAAAACACACAACCTACTTCTCTCAGCGCGCATGCATTATACATGAAGTACAGTACGAGTCATGTCTAAGACCAAGTCCAATGCTTTTCCAGTACATAGTGGTTATAAATATACTTTAGTGTTCCACTACGAGTTCATCATAGCTTAGTTACATTTATTAAAGTTATTAGTGTTTCAATATGCAATAAATATCCTAAGGAAGAAATGAAAAAATGCTCTCATTGTTACACACACACATCTGTATACACCATTCATCTTATTTGTTCATGTCTAGGGGTTATCCCCTGAGCCCCGCATGTGTGTGTATAAGTGAGAGAGAGACAGAGAGAGAGAGAGAGAGAGAGAGACAGAGAGAGAGAGAGAGAGAGAGAGATGAGGTGTTTTCTGGTTATTTATGGAAATGTGGACAAGAAGCATTCATCCTTTTCCTGCCATAAGGCGGGGAACACCCTTGATGAAGTGCCAACCTTCACAGGGCACAGGTGCACACCAAATCCCATACAACAAGCAATTTGGAAATTAGCCTACAGCTGCATGGCTTTGAAATGGAAGAGAAAACCTGAGTACCTTGCAAATAAACCCAAAGCATTGGAAGAACAAGAAAACTCCATATGTTCAGTACAGAATGAAGATGAGATGAAAACCAACAACCCTGAAGACTACAAAATAGGGTTGCCAGCCTCTGAGCCACCGTGCCTGCCAGGAACTAGATTTCTGGGCATATTATGAAGGCACAAACCTGGTCAACTCCACAAAGCTCCTCATCGTCTATACCGCTTTATCCAGTATACAGGGTCGCAGGAGCCTATCCACGAAGGCTTAGGGCATGAGGAGGGGTACACCCTGGACGAGGTGCCAATCCATCACAGGGCGCACACATACAGATGCTCATTCACACACTATGGGCAAATTTGGAAGGCCAATTAGCCAAATCTGCTTGTCTTTGGACTGTGGGAGGAAACCGGAGCACCCAGAGGGAACCCATGCAATCAATCTCCATGCACACAGACCCCGAGGTGGGAATCGAACCTGGAACCTGGAGGTGCAAGGCGACAATGCTTACCATTGTGTCGCCTTAAGTGTATGACTTAAGTTAAATTATCCAATATAGATAAGAATATGGCATTGTTTGTGTGTTGTCTTGTGTCAAAGTTAATAATCAGCCTGTTAGGATATGTTCCTGAAATAGCATTTTCATATATTTTGAATAAATCTATATTAAATATAACATATAGCCTTAAGGATAGTGATTGAAAATCTATTTGTTCACTTACAGATCACACTGATCACATTTCTGATCCCATGTAATAATGTAGCAAGTAGTCTCAAACATGACACACTGTATACATTATGGGGGGGGGGTCTAATCACTAGAATGAGCAACGATGATAGCACATCTGGAATCATCTGGCTTGCATATAGTATATTAGTGTCGCTAGTGCAGAGTGATGCGACCCAGCCCATCTTCTGCCCAGCTTCATTTAAACACGAATACAGACCGCTGTGCTGCAGATGTTCTGTACATGCATAAAGAATCGATCCGGCGAGCCACTTACTCAGTTTCCCTGCGTGGCTCTCCCGCACATTGCGCCTCACGCACGCACGCACGCGCCGCGCCGCATCAAGATAAAGCTGCAATGGCTCCCGAATCCTTTACACATCCCCATCGTTGTGTCTGACCTCTTTTAGTTCGAGAACGCGCGACGATGAGAGTCCCGGTACCCTGAGAACGCGCGCTCTCATCTGACGTCATGAGACGACGCACGGGAGCGCGCACGTGGAGTGGGTAAAGAGCGCAGCGTCAGATCGAAATATAAAATAATAACCGATCGTAATAGGCTATATTCATTACAGGAGATTAAACCAACATAATGTTATCACTTATAGCTGATGTATTAACCATGGGAGTGTTTTGTTTTGTCATTTGTAAAATCTAATAGACAAAGAAATAGCATCATGTTAATGGTCATAATACAGTGACACACACACACACACACACACACACACACACACACACACACACACACACACACACACACAAGTTAAATGGGCATGTGATTAAATTAGAAATGGAACAGATGTTTCTGGAAAATGACGGCGCACACATCATCCAGCACTCTCTGAAAAAATGAAGAAGAAGAAAAAAAAAGGAATGAGGATTCGGGTTGTTTAGCAGCAGGGGGCGCTGTGGAAACATCTAAGATGTGGAAGTGATTTAAAAAAATTATATATATATATATATATATATATATATATATATATATATATATATATATATATATATATAGTTGGTGTATGTGGTGTGTATGTGTGAATAAATCAATCAAATGTAACCAAGATAATCAATAAATAGTCGATTTTATTTCATTCATAAATTATTTGGAATACCCATTAGGCTTTAAACAGCGTGGCATTGCACAGTAACATTTGATATTATTTTCTTAAAGGCAAATACACAAAAAAGAGATATCTGCACAACTAAGTGTGCTACTGAAACTCAACTACTATGTTGATGTCTTCATCTGCATTTGGTTCACATGGAACCAGTCAAGCGCGCTTCCAGTGTCAAAAGTTGAATACAACAATCCGATAAAATCTATAAGAAGATATTCATCTGTCATTTTTGTTCAGTAGAAAAATAACCATTGATCGAAATATACAAATACAAATATAGGCTTCTGTAGTTTCTGTGGTGTTTATACACAATTAAGTATCAAAAAATACAGTACAACACGGAGACCATAGAAAGTTGGATCATGTGCATGCTGACATGGTCGAGCAGTGCCAATAACAGTTTTAATAACAGTTTCAATAACACATTGGATAAAACATGCATGTTTTTCATTAACGGCAATGGAAAGTCCAAGTTATGTGCAGTCTTGGTTAGGACCTCGTTAAAGCAGGGACAGCGCGGCGCCTGCGCACCGGAAGTCATCAGAAATCGCGCCACTTTTCTGTACTTCAATCAAACACTCGAAGTTGGCGTGATTGCCACTTTCAGCTTCACGTCTCCGTCTGGTGAACCAGCTCGCGCCGGTGAACTGCTTTACCTCCTTCATAGCGAGCAAACAACAAAGCGGTAGTCTCGACAGCGCGCGCTCACACGAGTCCCGGTATGGCGAAGGCGCGCGCCGCCAGGAGCTCAGCCTTCTGTTGCATCCTCTCCCTCTGCTTGAGGTGCACCCGCCAGTGCCTCTTTCTTTCGTCGCTCCTGGCAAAGCGGCGTCCGCACACATCGCACGAGAAGGGCTTCTCACCGGTGTGCGTGCGCATGTGCGTCGTCAGGTGGTCGCTCCGGCTGAAGCACCGCATGCACACCCGGCACTGGAATGGCTTGTGGCCCGTGTGGATGCGCACATGGCGGTTTAGCTCGTCTGAGCGCGAGAAGCGACGATCGCAGTTTTCTACCGGGCAGGAAAAGGGCTTTTCACGCGGGGCGCCCTTCCTGGTGCCCGCTTTAGTCGCTTTGCCCCTGGTTCTGGTGGTTGAAGTGCTGGAGAAAAGCAGAGAGTCTAGCACCGAAGAGCAGTTCAGATCAAACACCTGGCCGTTAGGGAAGGCTGCCCTATAGAAAGCATTTCCGGTAAGAGTGGCTGGAGTGGTGGCGGGAGTTTGGTTTGATGGCGCGCTCAGGGGAACGCTGTGTGAGCACTGCTCCGCGCAAACCGGCTCCTGTTTTATCCAAGTGTCCAAAGCAGAAGTGTCCGTTTCAGGGCAGAGTGGGGAAAGCAGGTCGATGATGTCGTCCAGGTCTGCATCCTGATCTGAAAGGCGCGTGTCTGAGACACTCAGCTCATCAAAGAAGTCACAGCCGCGGCAGTCCTCCTCGCGCTCCCGTTTAACAGTCACCGGGAAGAGCTGCTGCAGGCTCGCCACATCCATGAAGTCGTCCGAAGGATCGTTGCAGAGCGGCTCAGGGGATCCCAGCGAGGGCGTGGAGCTGCCCGTGGAGCCCACCGAGCCCTGCCTGTAGAGCGCGCCGCCGCGGGAGCTCGGACTCGCCACCGACTGCGAGAAGCCATCGAGGTGACTGTCATAGATGGGATTTGTGCAGATGCCTACGATCTCCGTGATCATGTTGAGGAGAGCGTCCGCGCTGCACGCGGCTGTCTCGGTGTGGAAGGTGCCGGTGTAGGTCAGCGGGGAAGGCGGCAGTCCGTCAACCGAGCTTTCACTCAGGTCGGGAAGGAAAGCAGGATCCGGCTGCTCAACTTTGGGTTTTAGAAGCCCCTGAAAGTCTGCGATGGTGGGAGTAAGAGAGGGAGGGAGGGAGGGAGGGAGGGAGGGGGGAGCGAGAGAGAGAGAGAGAGAGAGAGAGAGAGAGAGAGGGGTGTCATTACATAAGCTTTGCACCTACTGATGCATATGACTCACTGCTTTGGGTTTAATAAAATCGGTGCATCAAATAAATTAATATGTATGCATAGATTTTAATATTTTACAAAACTCAAGCAATGGCGTTTTGGTTAAATGAGTATTTATGCAAAGCTTGGTGGAATGCATGCCGCGGACTTACCGGCATCACGCTCGGTCTGAGCGCCGTTTTCCGTCGCTGCGCAGAGAAAGTCCAGCGCGCTGAAGTCCACTGTACTGATCATTATGATTCCTTGGTTGTGAAAGTCAAAAAAGTGCGTTGCAAATCCACAAGTCACGGCTCAAACGATCAATTAAATTCAGTAATCAGTATCCGCTTGGAGTTTCGGGATTCCCTGTGCGTTCCCGTCAGATTGTTCGGTGGGTTCTTCGGTTGCTCTTCGCCGTCGCTACGTTTACCGGAATCCCTCGTCCCCCTTTTATACCGCTCGGCTTGACCGGGACTCCGCCTCTCGCTCATCTACGTCGGCGCGAGGATTCCCCGCCGTGTACCGACTTCGGTCCGCTGCTGCCCATACATGGGCAGAGGATGTGACGGGGTTTCCCCCTCCGAAAATGGGCACGGGGGAATGTGACGCAGAGTCGATTGTCCTGAAGACCGATGCGGTAAAACAGACTGAAACTGTTTGTGAATGGACTGCTATTAAACACTAATGCGAAATATCTAGTGTTTATGCATGAAAAATATTATATTCATATTCAATAATGCTCTAACGTTCAGTAATGATCAATCCGTTATTACACGTGCTACAACATTGCGTCTAGAGTGATTAATAAACCCAATATGACACAAATCAGTGTAAAAACATTGTTGAATATAATAATTTATTGTTTTTCCTTTCTCTGCGCGGATGTTTAATGGCTTCTGTCTGTTTTTGCGTTGCAGGGCGTGATTGCTTTTCATTACATAAACCCAAAATATATGCCGTTCTTACAAAACAATGCTAATGCGAAAGACAACAGGGTGATCAGAGATGCACGAGTTACACTCGTGTGCAGCAGAATCTTGAGCTTTAGTCAGCTTTCAGCACCGCGGACAGCGACCACAACCCTGCGGCTGCAGCACCCGACATCCGCGCTCTCATCTTTCATCCCCAACCACCGTCGTCAGATTTCGCTGAAAACTACCCAGATTTATGGCCGAGTCCCTTCCCAGACTACACAGCATGGTGCATAAACAGTCTGTGTTTATATTTGGGCGATGGTGAAATCTGTACTGCAGCCTCGCATTTCTGTGTGCATGAAATCAGATTAGTGGTGCATGGCGCCGTTTCAATGCGTGTTATGTAACGCGTGATTTTACACCGGGAGGAATCGAGCAGACAGCAGAATAACGGTGTAACAGCTTACTGCGCCATCCAGACTCATGTCAGGCTGCATGAAATCGCGTTAGAAAAGCTGTTCCCCAGCGTACTTGTTATATTACTCTGTGTTCAACCGCAGCCGTGTGAGTTCGTTGAAAAGAATATGCAGAGCTAGATCGACAAAAAGCAAAACTCTATGTATCTATGATTTTTTAAATCTAATATCCGCAACAGACAATTAATATTTTTAAATACTGGCCTGCGTTCTCCTGCAAAGTTAATAACATGAACTGATGAAGAACTTTTTGCAGGAAAAAAATACAGTTCAATTGTCATATTTGAACTACTACTACTATTATTAATCATCATCATCATCATCATGATTTGTATGTATCGAACACTAGGTGTGAGGTATCAATACACAGCCATTCAGACTTATCTCTTTGGCATGTGAGAAAGAAACTACATATAGGGAGCCCATGCAGACATATGGAGGGTCTGCAACAGATGAGCTCCAAATTACTATTGTCCAATTATGTGGCTTAAATGTTTGCAAATTTGCATGTTATATGTGTTATGTTTGGCAGCATGGTGACTTAGTGGTTAGCACTGTAGTTTCGCATCTCTCAGGTCGGTGTATATGGAGTTTGCATGTTCTCCCCGTGTTTGGTGGGTTTCCTCCCGACGGCATGCAGATTTGGTTATTTGGCGGTCACAAATTGCCTGTAGGGTGTGTATGTGTGTGTGTGTCTGTGCCCTGTGATGGATTGGCATCTTGTCCATGATGTATGCTGCATCTTGCCCTAAGTCTTCTAGGAACGGATCCAGGCCCCCACAACTGTGTACAGGATTAGTGGTATACACAAACGATGAATGAGTAGATCTGTTATGTTTTTTCCTTTATGTGGGTGCAATTATAATTTATATATAATAATAATAATAATAATAATAATAATAATAATAATAATAATAATATTTATATATATAATTTATACTAATAATAAATGTGAAACTGTTGTTTGAGATACCCTTAAGACTTTTGGGAAGAAAAAAAAACAAAACAAACAAAAACAACACACATATTTATGAAATATTAGTCATATTCAGCAAATACAGACCATCATATTAATATGATTATTTTATATGCAAATAGATGTTGTACATTAACTGTAGGTTAAATGTACACTACATGGACAAAAGTATGTTAATGTTATGTTAAAACCTGTTAATTATTTAATTCAGGTCTTTCAATCAGGCCCCTTATCCCCAGTAAAGGCTTAATGCTTCAGCATACCAAGACATCTTGGACAATGCTACTGTATGCTTCCAACTTTGTGGTAACAGTTTGGGAAAGTCCCTTTCCTATTCCAACATGACTGTACCCTAGTACACAAAGCAAGGACTGTAAATACATGGTTTGATGAGTTTGATGTGGAACACCTTGACTGGCCCCTACAGAGCCCTGACCTTAACACCATTGAGCACCTTTGTGATGAACTGGAATGGAAATTGTGAGCCAGGCCTTCTTGTCCAACATCAGACCTCATAAATGCTCCACAGAATAAAAGGGCCCAGTTTCCCACAGAAACACTCCAAAATCTTGTGAACAGCCTTGCAAGAAGAGTGGAAGCTTATAGGTGTTATAGCTGCAACTCCATATTGAATTATGTATTTGGGTACAATGTTCGGTTTGGCCAAATACTTTTGTCCATATTGTGTATATACACACTTTTGTGGTTCGTTAAATTTAAAATGACACATTATTATTATTATTATTATTATTATTATTATTATTATTATTATTATTATTATTATTATTATATTACAAATACAGTTATTAATGTCAACTTATATCCTAATAATGTGTGATTTATTATTATTATTATTATTATTATTATTATTATTATTATTATTGACACTATAGCTTATCAAAGGATAAGACTAGAGATTTGTCTATGAAATAAATATAACCTGGTTTGAAATTATATAAAATCTATTTTCCTGTTTCCGGATATGTGCACCATAAATGGCGCTGTGCTCCACATAAACAGAGATGTCTGTGATTCACAGAGCTTTCAGACTTTTTTTGTTTAGGATATTTCCCCGATGTGAGTCCCCGCGCGTGGGAGATCACCGGGGCCACCCGCTCCACACACAGCGCGAACTGTCAGCGCGAGGCGGCTTGGCCCCGCCTTCCTTCCCCAAAAATAGTCCCGCCCACAGAGCGCGCACCCGATATGGAAATGGCAGTTAGTGAAATGAGGAGAGAATGGTGATCAGCCCGTGCTGTCTTTCTCGCGGCAAAAAATAGTCGCTTTGTGCATGCCTTAATCACTATAAACCATGCATGCAGGAACACGACAATAATTACACAGTTATTGTCTTTCAGATTAATTAATATGCACACAAGTGACAAAGCTGGTTAAGGAAATAGGCTTTTTAAAAAAAATGCCATAACAGTAAAACACAACCTACATAACATTATTACCACCTGCCTAATACTGAGTAGGTCCCCCCCCCCCCCCCTTCTGCAACCAAAACAGTGAAATGCTGTATGTACTGTCACCTTCCTATCAGAGCCCTTGGACCCCATGTACAACAGTGAAACCTGGCCACCCATGACCATCTCAAGCCGAAAAAATGGTCAAATGTAAGGATTTGATGGACTTTGTCATGAGCCAAATTGTGATGTCTAGCTGACTAGGTTAAAGCACCTCCAAAACTGCAGTTCTTGTTGGATGCAAGTGGTTAGGACATACAAAAGCGATCCAAGCAAGGAAAACCGGTGAACCGGTGATAGGGTCAATAACGCCCAAAGCTCACTGATGTGCATGTGGAGCAAAGCCTGGCCCATCCGCTGGAAGAGTTAATGTAGCTCAAATAGCTGAAAATGTTAATTCTGGATAGAAAGCTTTCAGAACACACAACACGTCACTGTTTTGGTGCCAAAAGTGGGATCTACTTGATATTAGGTGGATGGTCATAATCTTATGGCTGCTCAGCGTATACTGGATGGTCGGCTGTGGTCACCCCTCAACTGGATCAGCTGAAAGACTAACACTAATAGTACTTAACATTATTGAGCGTGGATATTGAAATCTTGAATAGCAGCTGATATGCTGCTACTGTATGAGAAAATAACTGTTCAAGGATCAAGCTTTCATGAGGTAGAAGGTAGTGAATGTCATGAAGATGAGCAAAACAGGTAGAACAAGAAAGGTAGATCTGGTTTTATAAGATGTCATTTACACCAAATTACTAGCAGCACATAATAAAGACTCTATAAAACTTTAGAAAAACTGAACAAACCCTTCAGGATGTGGGATTAGTATAGGACATGATAATCAGAGGGCTGAATAATTTATAATATAACTAATAAATAATAAATAAAACTGTATCAGACAAAAATAATAATAAAGGTAGGAGCAACAACATAAATTTGATGTATAAAACTCCAAGCTTTAATGGTTCACTTTTTGAATGGCTTACAATTTTTTTTTCTAACAATTAGGGGTTTTGCTTTTATTTTTGGTCCTGTGGGTTAGAATGTGGTTATTGCTACAAAAAGCAAATTTTGGCTTTGCTTTTCTCAATCCAAATACCTAATGATTTTTGTCTTGGAGGTTTTTTCGAGTCAAATGTTGAAAGTTAAATCACCTATATACAAACTTTTGCTATGAAACTGGGTTCATTTTTAACCATTTTTAAATTCATAATTAGGCTATGTAGCAATACAAAAAATTAGCTGCCTTAATGTTAACTCTAAATATATTTAAAGTAAGAATTGAAAATTTACAAGCTTTCCAAAAATACCAGCACTATTTCTTTATTCACACTGTACCCTAACACACTACAAACTACACTTATGAGTTATTTTCTATGTAATGTCTAGTTATTATTAATTTGTTTTCAATTTCAGCTGAATTATGAATTAAATATGAACAAAAACTGTTTCAGCTCTGATTGATGCTCTGCAGCTCAACAGGTGGCTGAAACTATTTATTTTTCTAGAAAATGAATGGAATTATCAATCCAGTTGAAGTCATATAACTCAGCTATTTGACTCAACAACTAAACCCAGCAATTATGTGGTAAAAAATAACCTACCATTAAAAAAAATACACTGCAAGATTTATTCACTTCCAACACTGCTTATCCTGTACAGGGTCATGGAATGCCTGGAGTTTATCCCAGGAGACTTCGGGCACAATGTATATTACATTGTGGACAGGGTGCCATTCCATCACAGGGTACACGTGTGCACACACACATTCCCAACATATATGGGCAATTTGGTTACACCAATTAGCATAAGCTTAGGGATCAAGTGTAGCTCAGTGGTTAAAGCATTGGACTATGGTTCAGAAGGTCCCAGGTTGAAATCCCATGACCACCAAGTTGTCGATGTAAATGTACAATGAGAAATAAATAAATAAATAAATAAATAAAATAAAAAATCTATCAAATGTCTAAACTGTTAATAAGATGCAACACACCAAACACTGGTAGAACATTTCACAAATAAATCCAAGGTGGGAATCAAACCCTCAACCTTGGAGATCCAAGGCCACAGTGCTAATTCATTTGTGTTCCCAAATTGCCCATATATATTGTGAATGCGATGGTGGCAATGTGATGTGTGAATTTGAAAAAAAAAAAACAATGTTTGTGAAAATTTTAATGGTTAGGTTTTCACTCAGTCACTGTCTATACTGCATTATTCTGTGTACAGGGTCACGGGGGGACCCTGTTCAAACTCCATGCAAACAGACTCGAGATGGAATCGAACCCAGACCCTAGAGGTGCAAGGTGACAGTGCACCACTACGTGACCATGCCGCTTGATTAGATTCTGTTCCCACATAATAATATTTATAGTTGTATAATTTCAGGTTGTTGTTGGGTTTCCTCTTAGTAGTTTTTATATTCCCACACTGGCCAAATCCATACATTTTTGGCTGATTGGTATTTCTTAATTGCCTGTAATATGAGTGTGAGTGTGTGAGTACAGTATGTGTGCTTGTCAATACCTTGCTCAGGCAGCCATACTCAAATAAAGGTTGCTCGTTGTGGGCCAGATGACGGTGCAAAAAATGGATCGACACTGTTCCTACCTTTCATTTTATGTCTGAAATTCGTCACTAATGGACAGGATTATAGTTCCAAACAAAAGACTCACAGATTGTCACCTCAGTCTCGTGCTGCTGCAAGAATGTGAGCACATAGAGACGCTGTATGGCTGTCTCCTCCATGTGAACATCTCAGCGTCTCTGACACACTGGGTTATATTTAGAGCTGTAACATTCATCTTACAGATCTCTTTCTCTCTCTGTCTGCGGTGTGTGTGTGTGTGTATGTATGTGTGTGTTTGTGAGTCCTTGGCTAAGACATGTACATGGCCTTGACTAAGAAAGCGAGTCTGGCACAGATGCGTTGATAGTCATCCAAACGTGCGTCAAGAGTCCACACTGCTCTCACACCAGAGACTGAAGAGCTTCTTATAAGAGGCAGATGGAGGACCTGGTGACAGAAAGAGCAAAAAAAAAAAAAAAAGGAGATATTTTAAAGACTAAGAGAGAAAACATTGATTAAAAAAAGACTGTTCTATACCTCTTGCTTTCCTTCCACTATCAGGACATGTTTACATGGCCCTGACTAACATACTGTATAGACACAAAAATATGACCTTTAACAAAGTTTTTTATTCATGCCCGATGAAGGACGTTATTTAAAAAAATCCTTTCTATGAATTGAATGAACCATATTTTTTGTAGAATTATTGATTTACAGCATACATTACTTACATTATTAACAAATTATTATTTATTATGCATAAATACTTTTTATATAATTCTTACTACAGATATACATATTAAGCAGGAAAAAAGAAGATAAAGTTTTTTTTCAGTATAATAACTTTACAGAATAGAATCATGGATTATGCATAAAATATTAATGAATCATTGTTATTATACATAAATACAAGGGGCGTTCAAGTGAAACCGAGACTTTCTGGTGAATGAAAGTATAAATCCGTAGATATCAATTTACAGAATAATTCAGTCACAGTAAAACATTTTAATTTTAAAGTTATTATGGAAGTTTTTATGTCCATGAAAGACGATTGATTCTTGTCGCCAAGTTGCAGAAGAAATCTGCAATATCTGTCTATGGCAACTATACATACGATCAATCATTCACCAACAGCATATTGCTACATTCCCCATACAGTCCTGATCTCGTTCCAAGCCATTTCCACATGTTTAGTCCATTAAAGGAGTTCCTGGGAGGCCAGGGGGTCAAGATGTGAAGCAGGCAGTCCAATCAGGACTCTAAGCACTAGTGAAAGACTGGGATAAGTGCAATAGTGTAGCAGGGGATTATACAGAGATATAGAAAGATTTTACTCCCCTTTGTTGTTCTACAAAATCAAAAGTCCTGGATTGACTTGAACGGCCCCCATATTCTATTGTCCATTTTTGAGGAATTTAAAATGAATGAATAAATAAATAAATAAATAAACAAAGTTACAGAGTTGCAGAGATTGTTTTTTTTTTTTTTTTGTATTTGTATGAAGATATTACAATATTTAACATAAAAGCTTTAAAGATCTTTGTTGTTTGGATTTGGATTTTTCTTTGCATTTGACCCATAAATTATACAACCACATACTGTAGATGCTTTAAAAACATTCTTTACATGAACTGACCACTTCATGGATTTTTCTGAATACATATATAATGAAACAGAAAATAAACACATCAACACGTTTATTATCAGTTCCATGACCCTCATAATCTCCATGACCTTTAACCCCGGATGAAGGCTGTGTGAATGTCCCGCCTCCTTTTTCGCTGTAAATTCTCTGCGCTGGGGCCTTGGCTTCTTCATTCCAAGGCTCCAGTTTCTACATCCACGTCCACATACTCATCATGGACATCGCTCTGATCATCTCACCTGAGACTCTGATAATCTGCTGCGTAGTTGCTGGATTGTTGCTCCTGGTTGTGTTGAAGAGCATGCTGGGACATCGGGAGACCTCCAGAGGTCTCCAAGCGCTGCCGTGTTTGCCGAGCGTCCCTGTCCTAGGCAGCCTGCTGCACCTGCGCTCGGCTCTTCCTCCACATCTGCTGTTTTCCAAGCTGGCTGGGAGATACGGGCCGCTCTTTAGCCTGTACATGGGGCCGCACTACACGCTGGTGGTGAGCGAGGTGACGCTGGCTAAAGAGGTGCTGCTGCACAAGGGCAAAGACTTCGCCGGGCGGCCCAAGATGGTGAGCACAACCTGTTGCTTCTTTGTTATCTGGAGATCTAGAGCTGGAATATCACGTACAACATGACTGACTTTGTTTAGTGCCATACATTTCCTAAATAAAACAGAACTATGCACGGCCTTCAACACTAATGATATACTAAAGACGCTTTTCTTTCGTTTTTCATAATGGTCCCAATAAATGCTTCCTGGAAGTGGTTTATACCCAGATGTCGCTTTGGTTTCAGTTAATAATCTCAGCTGGATACTTTAGTGGTACTCAGTAATAATAAAAAAAAAAAAAAAAAAACTGCTTGTGTAATCATAAACAGTGTCCTGTGCTCGTCCCACAGCTCTTATTCACAATCTGCGTGTACTGCACACTTAGCACTTGTTTGTCTTTACTCCACACCTGTATACTTTACTGATTTAAAACCCTGCCACACCACTGAAAGATCTCAAGTTCACTTTTGAGCAAGTTTTTTTCCTCACCAGTATTACTCGTATTACCACTCGTCTGTATAATAGCGAAATGTCAAGGTAGAAACATCAAGCTGGGGGATGAACCTCAGACAAGTCTAGCATCTATTGAAAGATGAATCGTTTTCATTAATGCAATTGTTTTTGTTTAATCACAAACTTTTTCATTCTTCATATTATACAGATGTCAGATAAAGAAAATATCCAAGCACATAATGGAGTAACCATGGAATGGTGGAGAAAAAGGGTAGACAATATAATAATAATAATAATAATAATAATAATAATAATAATAATAATAAAAACAGTCCCAGGGTTAGAGTCATGTCTTTTCAAGACAATGATATCACCCAAATGAGGATGGGTTCCCTGCTGAGTCTGATTCCCCACAAGATTTCAAAATTTCTTCCAATTATTTTATTAAATTAAATTAAATTAAATTAAATTAAATTAAATTAAATTAGCGCTTTTAAGAATAGTCATTGTTGCAAAGCAGCTTTACAGAATCAAAAGAAAATAAGGAAATGAGTATGAAATGTGAGAAAATATGTGTGAATCCAAACAATCATCTGGTCCCTGATGAGCAAAGCCAAGGGTGATGGAAGCGAGGAACAGTCCCTGATTACGGTGATATCATCTCAGAGTTTTTCCTTGCCACCTTCACCTCACATCAGGGACAAACCAATAATTATGTTTTTATTAATAAAAATGATAAATTATGTTTTACATATATGTTTTTATAAAACATAATAATAATAATAATAATAATAATAATAATAATAATAATCATCATCATCATCATCATCATCATTATTATTATTATATTTTTTATTCTGTTAAGCTATTTTGCATAATTGACCATTGAAGAAAAAAAAAAGTGCAATGCAAATAAAAAGTTGCCACACCCACTACACACCACAACGTTCACAAACTACCCTGTACGTCGTACGATTTTCCAAAGGTAAAAGAATCGCTGCTTCTGTTAACATCCTCTTTACAAACACTTTCTAAGGATAAAATTAAAATACTATAAATATAATACTGTACTATAAAATAAAAAAAAAAAATACACTTCTCTGCAAAATAAATGACAGGCATCAGGAATAATTTAATTTTTTTATTTTTTGCTATATTTTTTATTGTAATAAACAAAAATAACTCCAATGTTTTCTAGTATATAAAAGCTTGACACGAGAATGTGTTTGAGATGCACGTGTATCTTTATAGTAGAGAGCGCGAGAAAAAAAAACACACTGCAGGTCAAAAAGTGTGTATTGCTATTTTAACCACATTGCAAAGTCATAGAAAAATCATCACAGATAAACCAGGTCTCTAGTTTAAATGAAACAAAGAAAGCCTGAGCAGTTGTCTGAATACACACAGTCTGTATCCAGGACACATGGTTTGGCCATGAACACATCAGTGACCTTAGTTCTGCATTTTCCGTCACCAAATACACGCTGGCATCAGTAACATACACACACACACACATACACACACACACACACACACACACACGCACATGCACACACACACACACACACACACACATACACACACACAAACATGCGCATGCACTGCTCTATCATCCTGTGCATCCTTGTCCTTTGTGCTTTGTCAAGGTTACCACAGATGTGCTGACTCGTGAAGGGAAGGACATTGCTTTCGCAGACTACAACACCCTGTGGAGGAGTCACCGCAGACTAGTGCAGTCCTCCTTCGCACTGTTTGGAGAGGGTTCCAGCAAGCTCCAGACCATTGGTATAAGCACACACACACACACACACACACACACACACACACACACACACACACACACACACACACACACACACACACACACACACACACACACACAGAAGTAAACGATAAGTGCATCACACATCATACTCTTTTTTTCCTCAATGGTATTAAACAAAATCCATTGATAGATTGATATAGTCATTTCCAATAAAGGAATAGAACATGATGGGTCCTGCTGTTATAGGAAATGAATTAACAGTAACAGAACATCCTGACATGTTTATTATTCCATTTATTGTTACTTTTAGTGTTGTGAAATGTCTACAAGGCAACATAGTTCCTGTTATTACGCATGATGAAGCAGATAAAGTCTCTTAAAGCTATAATAAGATAATATTAAAACAGCTGGTCATGTTATACTGTAGGGGAACCACAAAAGTCCTGAAGACCTGCTTTTCCAGAATGCTTTAGTGTCTAAACTGTACAGTGCTGATACTGGAGACTCCTTCCAAAAGTACTGAAAGTTAACTGGTGAGAAAGATAGACAGATACTTTTGATATTTGTATAAATTGACAGAATAGCATCAAAGGGGACGTCATGTACAAAACTGAAAACACTTTACTTTTTATTTATTTATTTATTTTTAAATAATAACTAGCACATGTTGTGTATTTTATACATCCTCTTCCTGTATGTCGTGGTTTCATGTTTGCAGTACTAGATGCTGCAGATAACCTGTGTTCGGACCTGCAGGCCTGCAGGGGGCAGGATGTGGATTTGGCTCCAATCCTGATGCGAGCCGTCACCAACGTGGTGTGCAGACTGGTTTTCGGGTCGACCTATGACCTCCATGACCCCGAGCTCCAGCAAGTCATAGACTACAATGATGGAATTGTTCAGACTATTGCACGTGGAAACCTGGTTGATATCTTTCCTTGGTTACAGGTTTGGAGCTAAAACCCTTATCAAAGTTATACACCTGCAGCACTTAACTGTTTTAACATCTGTTTTTAGCCAGCTATTACTGTACCTACTCAAAGAGAAGGCTGTTTTTCAGTATTTACTGTACATGCCGCTTTTTTTGTCGGCTGCTCCCGTCAAAGGGTCGCCACAGCGGACCATCCGATCCGCGTACACAACCTGGCACAGGTTTTACACCAGATGCCCTTCATGATGAAATCTGGGGTTTGTGCACTGGGTGGGAATTGAACCCGGGCCTTCAGGATGGCAGATGAGAAACCTACCACTGAGCCACCAATGGCCGCATCTTTCAGTACTTACATAGCACATACAAAAAAAAAAAAAAAAAAAATTGTGAAAAATTTTGTGAATATGCATGGTACTACTGTATATAGTTTCACAAACGTGTTGCATTTTTTATGGATTGCTCAAAATCATCATGAACTCTCAATTTGTCAAAAAAAAAAAAAAAAGAAAAAGAAAAAAAAGTGCTAAATGTCCAATTTACAAAAAAAGAGGGGAAAAAAGAAAAGCGCAAGAGAAATAAGCAAAAGATAGAGAAAGGTAGATGTAGGTACTGTATGCTATCGCTTTATAATATTATGCATATAATAAGCTTATGTAACACTTGTAAACAAACATGTAAACAAATGTTGCTATATGCTGATTACCTACAGTATTGGATATAATTAGTCTAGGAGGTTGTATAGTTCATTTGGTTCATATTCTCAAAGTCTGATAGACAGGCAGATAGATAAATATTTTATAAAAGTTTCATTTAGGACACAAATTGATATCTATAACTATACACCGAGCAGCTATAACATCAACACTATTGCCAGGTGAACTGAACAACATTGAACCAGTAAACTGTTGATAGGATAAGTGGCACCAAGGCTCACAAAGGCCAGCCTGTCTGGTCCAGTCCCACAGAAAAGCCAATGCAGAACAAAGCCCTGAAAAAAGGAACTCGCACTCACTAGACCACTCAGTGCACTACAGCTTGTTCCTCACGGGAGCCAGCACGCAAGGAGACACCGATCCAGCCTCCGAACTCCTCAGATCCCAATCGATGGACTGGACAAACACTTCCAATCCACCTACATTCCGGCAACCCAAAGGACCCAGACTATCAACAGCCTGGTGCCAGACACCACAGGACATCCCCAGACACCCTGTGGAGCCACACCCCAAGGGGCCAGTGCTGCCCCGGTGGCACCAGAGGAACCCAAATTCTAGGTGGTTTTTAATGTTATGGCTGGTCGGTGTATATTGTTTGTATTAAAGCGAATGTATTGTAATGTGTTCTAAACGTACACACTTAAGAACATTTTTTCACAGATTTTCCCCAATAAAGACTTGGCCAGACTGAGGGAGTGTGTGTATATCAGAGACAAATTACTGACCACGAAACTGGAAGAGCACAAGGTAGAGTGCAAATCGTCACCCACACATTGGAGAGATCAATTAGAGATCTTTTCTTCCTCCCAAGAGTATTTTACATTTCCCTCCTACAGTCCTACTGCTTTTAGACAGTATTAACTCCTGAGTTTGCATGAAACCTGAAGGGTATTTTAAGGGCAAGATTTTGAGATGGGGCCTTCATTAAACACAAGTCCAATCAAGCGGGAATTTAGTGCGCTGCATCGTTCAAGCCGATCTGTAAGTGGATTTTTAATGATTATCGGGAACCCAACTGGAAAATGGCAAATTGGATCTCGAAATCATGCAACTTCTAACATCTACAACAAAAAGTGAAGCTTTCAACATTTGTCTTTGGCAACAACTGTTTATAGATATAAAAAACGAAATTGTTCCTGGTATCCACGCATTACTCATCATATGCATTAAACATGTCTCTGTATGATCCCGGCAGCTGACCCTTACACCAGGAGAACCACGTGACCTCCTGGATGCCCTCCTGAGTGGGTCGGGTGGTGAGAGCGGCGTCACCGAAGATCACATTTTGATGACGGCAGCTGATGCGTTTGGAGCCGGAGTGGAAACCACGTCCACCACTTTACTCTGGACCGTCGCGTTCTTACTACACAATCCAGAAGTATAAAAGGCACACGCGGACACCTTTTAGATCCAACGCCTAAATGTTTTGTTCTAAGGACACTGTGTTCTTGCTGCCCTGCTGAAGGTGCAAGAACGTCTTCACGCTGAGCTGGACGAGTGTGTGGGCAGGGAGCGACACCCTTCTCTGAGTGACAGGACCAGTCTGCCATTCCTGGAGTGCGTGTTGTGTGAGGTTATGAGAATTCGCCCTGCCAGTCCTATCCTCATCCCCCATGTTGCTATGCAGGACACCAGGTAACCATGGCAATGCCGCAGAGATCACTAGTGCCACCGGAGAGGGAAAACTTCTGGTCACCATGGTGATGCAGAGATACAGATAAGACAGGAATGCAAATCCAAATCCAACCACTCACATTAAAAATCTAATCAAATACTGATATGTTTAGAGATTTTTTATTTTATTATTCTAAATTTTGGCCGATCCTGAAAGTCTAGCGCATTACTCAATACTGACTTTACTTGAAAAATAGTTGGATTAAGTTTTTGCATTGTTTGCATTAATACAGAGCTAGAAATTATTTTATTGACTCCATTAAAGACCCTTTACAGTGTTTTATGCTAACAGTTTAACATTAATATTTGGCAGCAATTTACCGCAGAATAAAACTATGTTTTACAGTGTAGAAAAAGTTAAACTTTATATTAGCAAATTTCTTGTCCTATGCAGGTTAGGAGGTCATGATGTTCCAAAGGGAGCAAGAGTCTTGGTGAACCTCTGGGGAATCCACCATGACCCAAAATACTGGGAAAAACCTGACCAGTTCATACCAGGTGCACGGCTCACACACTGTCTGCAAATCTAGCAGTTTGGAATTATTAAACATTTTTTAAAAATCGAATGTAGATAAGGTTATTCGTATTATTTGATGCCCAAATTTCATCCTTACAAGGGGGTAGTACCATCTTAGCAACTCGTCCATCAGAATTATGAAAGCATTTCTTCTCCCTATCCTTCCCATCTCAGACAGGTTCCTGGATGAAATGGATAAGAAGGTAACTCCAAACAGCTACCTTCCCTTTGGGGCAGGGCCCAGAGTGTGTGTGGGTGAATCGCTGGCCCGGATCGAGCTCTTCCTGTTCCTCAGCTGTCTTCTGCAGAAGTTCCATTTCAGCGTCCCTTGTGGCGCTTCCCTGCCTGACCTGCGCGGGCGTTCCGGAGTCGTGCTTCAACCACGGCGCTACACGGTCACGGTGAAACCGCGCCGCTGACCATAACCATGGCCGCGATGATATAACTGTATATATATATCGATAATATTTCTTTTTAGATGTCAACTGGTTATTCGAAGAGATACCAGTAAAAAAAAAAACAAAAAAAAACTGTTTGATTAGATTCTTGAGAAAATATATTAGACATCAGATCCAGAGGGGAAAAACAGATTGAAAATAAATACTTTTTTGTAACTGAAATTTTTTTTTATATATGAATAAAGTTAACTGTGTTTGTTCCACTACCTAGACTTTAATAGACAGACAGATACTTTATTGATCCTCAGGAAAATTCCAAAATTGATTATTGTTTCCAAGAGTTTAATATAAACTTTAAGCTATAATAAAGTCATCTTATTTATACCAGGCACGTTCAAGTCAAACCGGGACTTTTGTTTGTTCAGAATAACATAACACAGTTATGACTATATTAAACAGTCTTTTTATTCCTCTATATAATCCCCTGCTTCACTAATGCACTTGTCCCAGCATTACACCAGTGTTAGATACCTTTAAGATAAATCGTTTTCTCAGCCCGCCAGAGCTATGATCACAATATCTGCTTCATGTCTGAAACCCTAGAGGGGATTCGGCGAGAACTCCCAGCCGTGTTCCTGTAACGTGCAGGTGGTGCTGGTCAATGGATGTGTCTACAATTCCTACAGACAGATTTTTTTAGGATCATTCGCTGGACGTTCCCAGGAACGACTGCAGTGGGCGTGCGGCCTTCTTTAAAATTCAGATATTTTACTGCAGCTAAAAGTCTCATCACTGTACTGCGCTTCAAGTTTTCTGCACCCGCCAATCAGATTTACGCATTCATTCAGCAGAAATTCCACTACAAGTCTCAGTTTGACTCGAACACCGCTTGTATATACATTGCAAAATCGACATTTCTTAATGACCATTTTTTAAAAATGAAGTGATGAGTGAATAAGCTGGAGGTTTAAGTGATTAATGGATTACTTCACTGTTTTTCAAATAGTCTTTATGCGCGGTGATTACCGCGCTGTATAAAATCGATCATTTCATTTATTAAATTCCACTGATAAAGTTTTAGGACTTTAGTATTGTAAGTATTTTTTGACAAAAAAAAAGTTATTTATTATTATTTTATATATATATATATATAAACCCAGCTGAAAAGAACTTTTTCAAAGGCACTAATTCCTCGCACACATGCTCACCACAAAACCTCAGCTGGTTGCAAAAATAATTACTTTACTAGATTTACCCCAGTGTTGGAAAGTTACATAATTTTAGAACTACTTAATGTTAGGAATTTGCATATTTGAAATTAACAAATATGTATGTGTTATAATGTAGTAAATGAGTTTTCTGAAGAAAAAAAAGGGTGAACATTCTTGCCTTTGTTCATCACACACACACACACACACACACACACACACACAGTACAGTATTCCTATAAGATGCAACAGAATGTGTACACTCACTCTCACACACACACACACACACACACACGCACACACGCACACACACACACACACACACACACACATACAAATGACAGAGCCAGATGTTTGATTTGACTCGTTTAGTGGTAAAGTCGTTTAGAATAACATTTTCACACCTTTCACAATCTCACAGGGACATCAAACATACTCTATTGCTCAGACTAAAGAAGGTTGTCATAGTAACGCCACGGCAGCACCATGGGAACGCCATAGTAATTAACGTAAGTGTAACTCGGTACTGATGCCATAGGAACACTAGAATCGACACACACACACACACACACACACACACACACACACACACACACACAATCTCTCAGCCGCAGATTAATTCTTTTTTTTTTTTTTTTTTTTTACACTGGCTTCTAGCGCTGCACTCCAAAATGACATGGCATGCTTAGAAAATATATCGTTTCACAGAGAGCATATATATTTATGTCTATATATAATCTGCACCTACATATATATTTATTCGTACGTGTATTTCCGATATCGACATTTGTCTCGGTCGGACAGCAGGTCGGAGTCTTTAGGCTGCTTTTGCGTCGCCAATGAGCAATGCTGTTTCCGTGTGATCCACATTTAGACGTCGGGAAAAAAATAAAAACTCTAATAAGAGTTAAGAACGAAACAAACAAACAAACAAACAAAAAAAACAATGTCCTGAGGTTCGTCTTTTTTTTTTTTTTTTTCTACTTCCATGGTTGAGGTGCAGCATTTGTTCGGCCAAGCTGGTGTTCTGAAACTCTGGGAAAGCAAGAAGAATGCAGTCTGGTGTTTCTGATATGTGTGTGTGTGTGTGTGGAAAGAGAGAGAGACTGTTGCTTTGCGTGAACCAGTGAAAAACCTACATTCGGCTGATAAGCTCCGGTTAACATCAAGCACAAAATGGCTGCCTGACCTGGTGTGAACTACGTTACCCAGAGGCACACAGGACAGATGTGTGCGTGCGTGTGTAAGTTCGAGTGTGTTATTGCATCTTTACTCCCGAACGAAGCAGCTTCAAGGTCTATCGATGTGGACGACACTGCAAGCCGAGAAACGAGAGTAAGGGCGAGTTGTTGCGTGTGCTACTGAGGACAGAAGTGTTCACAGGGGGACATGGTATTGTTAAACCACCAGGTCACCGTCCCAGACATACACATGTCGTACATGAAGGTTACGCTTTGTTTGAGTGTGTGAGTGTGTGAGCGTGCGTTAGAGCAGAGTCTGTGCTGTACTGTAGCTCTAACAGTCTCTCTGAGGCGCTGGAGAACTGAGGACATTTATCCTATAACAGAGAGAGAGAGAGAGAGAGAGAGAGACAGTGTAAGAGGGACAGAAAGAGAGCCCTTCCTACAGTATGCTATGCTATTAAATCACTTTTCACCACCCTACGACGTCAGTCCTAACGCAACAGCACGGCTAGATTAGACTCGGACTAAAAGGCAATCCACTCCGCGCAGCCGAAGGCTCTCTCTCAGCGCCGCTGACGCACAGCGCCGGATTTCAACGCGACACCTGTCCGTCAAACGGTTTCCATGGCTATAACGACTGCATCGCTGCGCGCGGGTGTGGCTGAGCCCGAGCCGCACGTGTCTCCTAGCTCAGAAGGGGACAGCTGGGCACGGACGGAGCAATCGGCGCTGTCGTGGAGGTTGTCGCTTGTTACGCCGCTAGGCTTGTCATCGGAACGATCCCTGTCTTCGTCCTCGTCGTCTTCTTCCTCCTCCTCCTCCTCTTCCTCCTCCCCTTCGTGTCTGATCCGACAGCGGCAGACCTCGATGCCGGAGTCTCCGGTCAGGCGTCGCTGTTGGAAGTGCGTCTGGTCCACGTCAAGGTCGCACACTGCGGAATCGCGCCGCTCCGGCTCCAGGAAGTCAGGGGAAAAGACAGCGGGTTTGGGCGGAGACTGTGGCCGAGGGGCTGAATGGAGCGCCTGCGTTGGCTCCACCCACTGCCCAGGGGGGCTCTGCTTCTCAGAGATGGTAGCGCCAAGAGGGTCGGAGATTGGGGATAAGGGAGGAGGCAGGCGAGGAGATGACGGAGACAATGGAGAACAGGATGGAGGAGAGGATGAGTGGACGGCGACGGGAGAGTATGATGTATTCTGAAGCATATTGCTGGATGGACGAAAGAGATCGAAGTCAGTGGATTTATCATCTCTGGTTGGACTGAAGCTGGACATTTGAGCCTTGCTGCTTATATCATTAATGTTGTTACGCTGAGGTACGTTAGCGCTTTCGGTGGCACCGCGGTTATTAACGTCATTTGAGTTACGGGTTTTACCAGTTTCGTTCGAGTTAGCGCTTTCTTCAGCGTCACTGATCACGTTGTTGTTAACTGTGGGATTCGTGACCGTTTTAACAGTCCTGTTGCCGTTACAGTCTAGGGAGGCGGAGTCTGACAAGTCCACCTCCGTTGCTTCTGCCGGAGAAGTGGAGCCAGGTTCGTTAAGAGGAGGAGTCATTAGAGTCTCAGGGTGTCGCTCTGCTGCGTGATGAGTGACTGAGTTAATGGGGGCCGACTCGCTGTGAGACGGAGTGGAGGTGTGGCTAGTGTCAGTCTCGTCTGTGAGCTGCGCGGAGGAAGGGGAGGAGCTACAGGGTGAAGATGGGCAGCAGGAATCACATGAGCAGCTGGTGTAGTTGTCCGAGCTCTGCGAGGAAAGCATGTGACTTGGTCCGGGGTGAGCGGAGCCTCGCGGGTAAGCCACCGAGCTGTATGGAGGGGGCGGGGTGCTGGGCTGTGCTGCTACTTCCTCATAGGATGGCAGTTTGAGTGATGCGAGGAAACCTGCCGAGTGACAAACAACGACAACAAAAACAACAACAACTTCAGATGTATTGCCCCAAGCAGATGGAGGCAGAAAGATGATGCAAAAACGGGCGTTTCACAAATGCTAGCGTCCTTGTGGACTAGCTACGTCAAATGATTTGGATTATCTTGGAGCCAAGTAAACAGTACAGCGGCGGTATTGGAACAGTCGTGTCAAGGGACACACTGTGTGTTTAGCTTTTTATTTACAGGCGACGTCTAGCATTTGAGAAAGCGAACGAGAGTGCGGATGAGAAAGGGAGGAGTGTGTACTGAGGTCCAGCATGGAGGACGGGTAGCTGCAGGCTCCGTGGTAGGCCATCAGGTTGATCTCTCTCTGTCTCTGCTGCTGCTGGACTCTCTGTTTAGCCTGGCGGTGTCGATACGCACAGCAGCAGCTGAACAGGATCAAGACACTCCATAAGAGCCAAAACCCTGCAACACACACACACACACACACACACACATAGCAGATATTACACACACTATTCGATGACGCGAACGCCCGCAGACTGAAAACCGGATCCTGCAGATTTCAAGTAAACAGCGAGTATATTTGCAAGAAATTGATATTTTGCTGTGTGTGTGAACACAAGGCTTTATTAGATTGACCACAATAAGAGAACAACTCCAGCGCCAGAACTGAATTATGTAGCGTGTGATATTACAAATATCTTTTAAAACTGGGTTTTTCTTGCTAGTGTTTAAAGCTCTGGTGAATTCTCTTATCTGATTGGTCAGAAGGTGAGTCATTTATTATAGGACTCTCGGTCAATAGTGCTTGTTGCTATAGTTACAACCCTCAGGGAAAATAAGTTGCTCTTTAACATGATCTTGGAAATTATTTTCTTTTTGTTTTTGAATTATGGAAGGAGTCTCCAGTGTTAGTGTTTTGTGAAAGTTTTCCAGAATTCGAAAGCCGAATCTGTACACGACAAGTTATTCAATTTCTTAGTATTATCAAGCTAACGTTGCACTAGCATAAACACATAAAACAGTGCCAGCGAAATTCATGTAGAGCTCACAAGTGAAAAAATAATCCAACCATCCAAAAGGTCTAATTATCAAATAAATACAATCTAATTGCTAAAGAAAGTCAATCATTTCATTATTAACCATTGACGCGATGTTAGCGTCACAGAACAAGAGCGTATCTTAGCAAGCTACGAGGCAAGCAATAACACACTCGTAATAAGGTACTGTAGTTTATTTTTAACTTATAAAAACACCTGTTTATACAAACTGATTAGCTGATCTGCTTTATTAGTAAGATTCCATCACTCTTTAAAAAATTTTTTTTTTTTTTATAATGTTTTAATAGAAGCCACATGGAGACATTACTGCACTATTACTGCCAAAGCTACAATGGCCTTCAACAGGAGAGAAATGTACTACCTCAACTCTAAGGAATAGCAATTAGGTTTCCCTTTTAACCCCGATAAGCGAAAGGGCAACTTGTTCCACTGATCAATTCTCGTTAAAGTTCAATATCAAACTAATGAGAAATCCAATGATGAATAGTGGAGTTGTGAGGACAAATGTTAAACTCTGGAGTCCTGGAATGCGACGTGGTCCTCGTGACAGACAGCCGAGTATCAGCTCAGCTACGAGGGGCGTTCAAGTCGATCCGGGACCTGCGATGAAATTTCTTGTGAATTTATTTCCATTGGGTTTTGTTTATATAGAGCGAACAGTGGTCAGTTATACAAAGCTGCTTTGCTGAATAAACAAAAATGGATCTAAAAAGTGTGAGAAAGATGTCTGACTGATGTAAAATGATCAGATTGCCACTGATAAGCAAGTCAAGGGTAAGGAAAAACTCCCTGAGATGGCAACAGGCAACCCATCCTCATATGTTCTGATCTGGCTCTAATCCATTTGCACATGTTTGGACTATTAAAGGAGCTCCTCGAGGCCAGCGATTCACTTTCTAAAACTTTCTACCTTGATTGTATCTAGGGAACCGCTGGGACAAGCACGCGTTATATATTGTAGAGAAATAAGTGTGTTCTCTTCTATTCTGCGCAAGTAAAAAAGTCCTGCTTTGACTTGAACGGCCCTTGTAATTAGCGATCTATGAGATAACCAGCGATGCATCACTCTCATAAGGTAGAAGCATCATGTTAGAAGTAATATACAGTAGCAAATGGATTCGATGGTGAAAACCGAACCACATATCAGTGAGACATGGACGTCTGTGGAAGTTAAAGATTAAGATTATCATGCGAGTCGTTCAGAGTCCGATTTTTCCTTTTTCCTTTAAACCGCCAATCCGTCACTTTTGATGATGAACAGTGAACAAAAGCTCGATGATGAGGACCTTTCCACTCTGTACAGGATGCAAGCGCTCGTCGAGAGTGGGTCGATCGTGCCTTTGTTATTAAAATAGCCCTAACGCTCACATTAATGTGTCACTATTCCGTGAATCTCGAAGAAGCAAATTTGACAGAATTTGAGTAGGCTGGTTCATGTTAAACTGAGTCCTAAATAGAATCTGGAGATCACATTTACTTATTCGCTGACGTTTTTCTCCATGTAAGGCAGAATGCATTTTTTAATTAAGCATGTTCTAAAATACAGACTCCATCTGGGAGCCTCCATCGACTGGCATGTCGTTCTCTGATGACTGAATGATGATGGGCTTCGGTGTGAAGTGTAAATATAAACTGCACTCACACCAAAGCTCATAGTAATAGGTGCAGCAGCCGGTCTCCCCACAGCAGTGGCCCGTCTGGCAGAGGTACCCGCTGGCACTGTTGGCACCGGGACAGTAGCGCGGGCTGCCCAGGAGCGGCAGGGTTCCCGTGCTGTGGTACTCCATCCCCTCCAGCAGAGCGTGGCGCCACCGCAACAGCCGCTCCTTCTCTTCCTCCACGGGCGCTGCCGTGGCAACAGTGACCGACGAGCCTCCTTGCAATCAGGACGTCTGAGAGACAAAGGGGACAGGGGGGGAGAAGTCAAGAGAACTCTTCAGCTACACTGCGTTCTTACTAGCCGTCTCCATGGATATGGTTTTATGCAAATGTTGATTGTGCGTATATCAATCAATTGGGATTTTATCATTTACAGTAATCAGAATGCTGATCAAAATTCTGATGATTCCCCCCCCCCCCCCCATAACAATGATGAAGCAGCATTTTGCTGAAATATTTATATTGGAATGTAGCACCATGCAGCTCTCCATAGCCATGTGCTTAGATAGTTTTCTATATCTTTCCTCCTTTCATTCCTTTTTTTTTCTCTCTTTCTTTCCCTTGCTTCCATTAGTTTTTATACTTTCCTTTCCCCTTATTTTCATTTCCTTTCTCTTACTTTATGTTTTCTTTTCCTTCTTCCCTTTCATTTTCTTAATTTTCCTTCTTTTATCCTTGCCAATTCTTTGATATCCCTTTCATCCTTTAAATTTCTTCCCTTCTTCCTTTCCATTCATTTTCTTTCTTCCTTTCCCCTTCCTTCACTTCCTTTCCCTGCCTAACCTCTTACGTCCTATAAGTTCTTTCTCTTCATACCGCTTCTGTCGATTTCCTTTCTTTCCCTTTATTTATTTCCCTGCATTCCTTTCTTTTCCCTTCCTTTCTTTCATTGCTTTTATTTTCTGTCCATTCCTTTTCCCTTCTTCCTTTCACTTCCTCCCTTTATTTATTTCCCTTCTACCTTTTTCTTCTTTGATTTTTCTTCACCCTCCTTTTATTTCCTTTCTTCATTCCATTTCTTTCCCTTTCTATCTGCATTAACATAATCCTGAACTCTAACTCGAACCTCATGTTCATGTTAGATTTTCTAACAAACATTACCGTACGCAGTTACTACTGTATGTATGCTGCACATGCAATGCTCTTTATTTCTCACTTAAGCTTCATTACAGACTACAGTACGTCCTTGTCCCTATATAAATATAATCCTTCTGCTCCTCTGGCTCGTGCCACTCCATGTGTCCCTTGGGCTCCTGAAGCTCACCTGTAGTCTCCTGTAGATGACTAGTGAACCTTACCGGCACTCCTTCTGTTCTGCATCTCTTTATCTCTTCATTCCAAACGCTGCATTTGTATTTGGTTACATCCCTAGATTGAGTGTGGGTTCGTATCCTACACAAATCAGCTAATTAACAGCCTTCCTAAAGATTCCAGGACCAAGTCTGGACAGCCGTGCCTGAATACACATTAAACTGTAGTGTGTCACTATAGTGCCTGTGGTTAGCTGTGATATAATGACAACGTTTCATGGTTAAACTCCGATCTGGAAACAATCTGCTGACTACAAGGAGCTACTGTGATGAGAATGATCATGTCCATTGCAGGTTCTAGGATGCGTTGTGTTGCACCACACAGCTTAATCTCATGGCAACAAATGCGATACAATATAAGAGGTCTATACCGAAAGTAACGCAAAAGCCGTTTTATTATTTTTATTAACCTGACATGCAGGACTGTGTTTTTTTTGTATAAACTTTCCTTTAGATTTCTTTTTTTATTTTATATATATTTCTTAGGACTTTATTATTGAGTCAATTATATACACACATTAAAATTGAAAAAAAAAATTATTGTATGCCAGAAAACATAATAAAAAAAACATATATTGCATACAGTATACTTGCATATATTATATCAGTGACAAAAAAGGAAGCTGCTGGATTTTGTGTGCCAAAGGCAGCAGGTGCAACAATCAAAGTCCTCCGAATGGACTGTGGGCGAAGTCTGCAAGATGCTCAGTAAAACATAGCTAACTAATACTCAGCTAAGTAAATTATAACTTAGCTAACTAATACTTAGCTAAAACGTAGCTAATTTTCCTATAAAACTGGACAAATTGTACCTGAGACTAAAGGATGCTCAAAGAGTTGTCACACCAAATACTGACGTTGTTTCGTTATTTACGGTTTATAGTTGATTTTATTTATTTATTTATTTATTTATTTATTTATTTTTAAGATATACTTGCTCAACAGCATTTATTTGCAGGTGCCTCTAACTTTTGCCCAGTATCAATTAATAATAATAATAATAATAATAATAATAATAATAATAATAATAATAATAATAAAAAGTGATGCCCACTGTTGCATTACTTTCGGTACAGCCCTCGTATATTCAGAGAGAATTTTGGGCTGTGCCCCAAACTGCACAACGTTTTATCAGCAACAGTAACTACAAACTCCTAAGCTCAGTTATATGCCATTTTGGCTGCAGCCCAAGTTCAGGATAATAATAATCTGCAACTGTTTCCTCTGTATTACAGAAGCATTATGGGGAAAAATAAAAATATCTTCACAACCAGATAACAAGCTTCCTATCAGCAAGCCTTACATGAAGACAAAAATACATCTCAAAGCATAATTCATTTTCATCCTTTATCAACATACTGATTATTCCTCTTATACACTCTCAATTCCTTTCTTTACACTCTTGCCAACTCACTTTGCCATTTCTCTTCCCTGAATGGCTGCCAGCTCCTCCCGGTCACAGTGGCTTCCGATTAATGTATTTTCCGCCTAAAGTTGTGTATGCGAGTTGGCATATTCACAACTCAGAACTCAAAACCTAGCAGCCCAGAAATATCATGTTATAAAATATTATGAGCAGGGCTGAGAATCACCAGGGACGGGCCGATACGATATTATCACAATACCCAAGTGCTGATTCGATTTGTACTGTGATCACTCACTCACTCACTAAACCTCTACACCACTTTCAACAGGGTCGCAGAGGGTCCCCGGAGCCTATCCTAGGAGACTTAAAGTGGGGTACAACCTGGCCAGGGTGCCAATCCATGGCAGGGCACACACACTATGGTCATTTTAAAAACACCACTTAGCCTAACCTGCATGTCTTTGGACTGTGGGAGGAAACCCACCAAGCACGGGAAGAACATGCAAACTCCATGCACACAGACCTGAGCGGGAATCGAACCCAGACCCTGGAGGTGCAAGGCGACAGTCCAAACCACTACGACACTGTGCTGGCTTGTTTTTGTGGTCACGGTTTAATGTTTGATGTGCTGCTTTCCAATGTGTGAGTAGTTTAATGAATTTTAGAGAGATTGTGGCCCTACAGGAATTGCAGCACAAAAGCATTGCGATACATAACTGAAACGATTTTTGTCCCATCTGCAATATAGAGTATTAATATTTGGACAACGACTCTGTTAGGAATACATTTCTCCCTGAATGTAGAAACCAAGACGGTACACTACAGGAAACAAGCCGGAGCATACATGCTGCAGTAGAGAGAGACAGAATCAACAGCTTTAAATTCCTCAGTGTCCACATCACCAAGGATTTCACTTGCACAACAGAGTTGTCGAGTCATACAGAGTGCACAACAGCGTCTCTGCAACCTGCCTGAAGCAACTCTATTTACACTCCAGAATCCTCAGGTTGTTCTGTAACTACCTCGTATAAGCATTCTAACTGGTAGCATTGCCTGATGCAACTCTAAAAATAACTTGCAGAGTGTAGCACCAACTGCCCAGAGCATCACTGTGAGTGAGAATCCGCCCCTCTGGGACATTTACACAGAACAATGCCCAAGGGGAAGTTGGAGGATTAGGATGAGATACTACAGCCAAAGAAACTGCTCTGTTTACAATATCAGAAATAACCTTTTTACTGTATATCACTTGCCTCTGCTATAGACAAGACTTTATACATTATTAATATGGAATATATTTTATTACATGTTAATTTTATATTGCGTATGCAATAGGCGGCACATCGGGTTAATGGGTGGAAATGTCGCCTTGCACCTCCAGGGTCCGGGTTCGATAGACATGCAGATTAGGCTAATTGCCGTTTCCAAATTGCCCATATTATGTGAATGTGTGTGCGTGTATATTCTCACGATACTTGTATTAATGTATTTAATTGACTGCGTTTTTGGTTGGAGTTCGATGACTTTAGAATTTCACTCCACTTTTATCCCAATTATGATGAGACAAAAATCTAAATCTAAACATTTTTGCATGCTTTTTTTCCCCCTCTTCCAGACTGACAATGCATGGATAACATGCACCAAAAATAAAATAAAATACTCATGAATGTAGAAACTATATACTTTATATATATTTTATTGCTTATATAGTAAAGATAAGCAACTTTGCTTAATACATTTAGTAACTCAATTCGAAGCAGACACGATTTCCGTTTCCACGCAGCGCTCAACATGGTATATTTTCGCTCGCTCTACAGTAAAGCACCGATCGATTATCGATACACAGGGTGATCTGGATGATCTTAATGACTCCACGACTAGCCTGAGATCCTCAGAGCTGATGCAGCAGGTTGGCTCACACACTGATGCTGACATGAGAAATAAACCACACGTACAGTTTGTACTTAGGAACAGAGTTACCTGGTGAAGGATGCTGCTCTTTATACGTTCTGCCACAGCCATCTGTATGAATAAAACACACACACACACACACACACACACACAAGAAAACTCAGTGGTGCGTTCATTGGAAAGACAATAATTACCATGCAAGACCTGTTTGTTTGTCCTGTGCACAAATGAGTGCTCATTAAACTTGTGCACATGTAGAAGGGCAGCTCAATAAAGCAGCCATGTTTAGTTCCTTACTAACTCTTTGGTGGATGATGCGTGCTCCAAAATCATCATCGCGCGCGCAATATTAATAATACTAATAATATGCAAAAGTGCCGAGACGTTCAGGCACAGCAAATACTGTCCGTGCAAAGCTAAAAGATCGACATGTTGCATGATCCGCGGCCCTGCAGAACGAGCTGCGCGCTCGCGCTCGGGGACGGAGACGCACGCGCCGGAGCCGACGCGTCTCATGGCCGCCCTGCGCGCGACGTGTCTCGACAGGACTCACGCACCGTTCCGCGCGCAGACGACCGCCTTTCCGACCCATCCCGATCCTCAGCGCTGCGCCGTGCGACGTCTCTAAACGCTGCGCGTCTCTCCGCCGTCGCCGCGAGCCTGCGCCTCGCCGCGCGCCCGATGCGCCATCGCTCCCCGCGTCTGCATCAACATGGCGCTCGCGGCGGATTTAACGGCCAGACCGGGAGCGCCTGCGACGCGCCGAGCGTGAAAATAGAGGCCGCGCTGATAAATACCGAGAGGGGAGGGGGCGAGAGATAACGCGCACGGAGAGGGACTGCAGGACCGGGATTACACGCACGGGACGCGGGATTCACTCTGATTGGCTCGGGCGGGCCAAGGTGACGGCCAATCAGAGCGCTGCAAAGCTGAAGCCTGCATGTCTCATAGCAACAGCACACCGAGACGTGAACCTGTTAACACACAGAGAAAATAAATAAATAAACAAATAAAAATGACCAACTCTGAGTCAGTTCATAAAGTACATCCATGCCAACAGCATCAGATCTACAGCTCAGCCATGTTTACTTAATAATATATTACTTATAGCACATACATTTCCAGTTTGGGATCTAAATTACTCATATGCAGTACTCACACCTGTGACCGCATCACAATCATTCTGCATTAATGCGCCACCAATAACACCATTGCACATAATCAACTGTGTGTTTTTTATGTCTCGTCAGCCACCAGATGTTACTGTTAACAGTGCAAATTGTGTGGCTTATACAAGCATTACTAATAAAACATGAAATTATTTATTACTATAGAAAATAGTTTAAAGCTTATAGCTAAAAATAAGCTGATCTGCTTTAATGTGATCCATTCATCCATCTAGGAAACTCTGTAGTGCAGCTAGGGACTGTGGAGGCCAATGGTGACCATTGTATCTATTACCATTCTGTACGACCGTGTTAGGACCTCCGGTCAACATTCTCACACTGTCGGCAATTTGGGAATGCCAATTAGCCTAATCTGCGTGTTTTTGCAATGTGGGAGGAAACCAGATAACCCGGAGGAAACCCACTAAGGTGGCCGTGCCGTGCAGCCTTTTTAAGTGATATTATTATTTCAGGTTTCTGCCTGTCTTTCAGCACAGCAGAAACGTATTAATACAAAGAAATTAAATGTTAGAAGTTTAAGTATTATGTATTACGCCTTGACGATGAAACAAGTACAACTTGGCGTAAAGTTGTATTTCTTTCATCGTCAGCCGAATACACCCTCTGTTTAGTAATCAGAGAGTGAATCGCAGATGAGCGTAAAGATAAAGTTTTCTTAAAATGACTTCTGTTATTTTAGCTGTGAAAATAGGAAAAAATCCCAGTAAAAATATTCAGTTTAGCTTTTCTAATCAATATCTATTGATGCATTTGTGTTTACTTTCATTGAGCAAGTAGCTTACTAGTCACTTATTTTAGTGAAATTACTTACAAGCAATTATTAATGATTTAAGGTGTTGTTTAAGATGACAATGCTATCAGATGTGTTTTCTTGCTGAAAGTGCTTTTGTGACTGGTTTTGAATTTGGTTTTCAGCTGGAAGCCGCTCTCTCCTCAGTATGGTTGACTGTACTGACCAACTTTCACCCATGCTGCGACCGACAGTGTAACTAACGAATGTAGAACACCTTGGACACGGAGCAATACATACTGTACAGTTGAACCCACAAGTGCTGTTACTGTCCATTACCTGTGGTACGCCTCTCATCCAATCAGATTGCTCGGCCAGAACAAACTGGTTTATACAGTATAAGTTAATACCAGGTGTCTTTGGTGTCCTCATCAAAATCATCACGAAGATATTTCAAAATAATGAAATTCTGAGGTTTTATTATTAATGATCAAACATTTAGACACACATCAGTACAATTATACATTAAGTCTTACATACATTAAATATACATTAAGTGTTTATACTTATATTGCTTAATATTGTGTTTGTAGTTTGTGGTTGTCAAGTTTAACATGTCCATACTGTCATAGTGAAGTATTAATTAAAAACTTTCACCTTGTCACATTGATCGTTCTATAACAGGACGGATGTTTGGATAGATTTTGCCCTATTTTTTAAATTGATTTTATTATTTTCAACATACTTTTCCTATTAATTTAAATAAACTTTTAAAAAGTGGACAATGTATATGTATGAAAATGTACATTTAGAATCACTCTGCTATTAAAATGTATTTAATCTGCCTAAGGTCTACTTAACAATGCTAATATAAGTTAAATAAATAAATAAATAAACGATTATAATTTTTTTAATGATGAAGTCTTACACGCTCTTTATGGTGATATTGATCTACAACAGCACAGGGATATTTCATTGTGTACGGTCTTTTGACTGTCTTCGCCACATGAACATCCAATTCTAGTAATATTTCTTTCCATTGAAACTGATACTACTTGGTGTTTGTCATGTATATACCACAAATCATTGGATTCCACTTCACAGAACTAAGCACAGGTTACAATCCATAGTCACAGTATGAAAATACTTTAAACCCTCTTCTCACTGCAAAATATACATGACGAACAATTTGATAGTCAAACATTTCAATCATTGGCAAATTGCTAAAGTACACAGCAAAATCCTAAGTCTTGAATTAATACCCAGAGTGTTGATTTAACACTTTCAGAGTACATTCGTCATATATAAACACTTGGGGTGTTAAATCAACACTGGGAATTTTGCAGTGTATAAGAGGCATAACACACATCAGGATACAGGATGCTGCACCGCAAGCTAATTGTTGATTAATTTTCTATACTGTAGCCGCACACCCACAGGTGGTGCCCAGAAATAAATGAAAAGGTTATTTAATTACTTATTTAAACGAAATTGTGGATTCTTAAATTGAAATTCTTAAATATTTTATTGAAAACAACGTGGCTGCACATTAGACAATGTGAAGAAAACAAAACTAAATAATGTTTACCCTACTACCCCATAGCGTGGCGTAGTTTATACACTAATCTTCCTTCATTATTACAAAAATGGTCAAAGTAAACAGGTGGCATGGTGGCTTAATGGTTAGCCGTGTCAACTTGCACCTCCTGTGACAGGAGGGTGTACCCGGCATCCCGGCCTTGTACCCTAAGTTTCCTGGGATAGGGCCCCCTCTGTCCCCCCATCCCTCCCTCCCCCCCCTTGATACTGTATACAGGATAAAGGATCCAATTAATATAGACAATGAATGAGTGAGTGAGTGAGAGGATGGTTAAAGTAGCCTGAACAATCAAGTAATCAGTTGACACAGATCTGTAATTAAAGTCTAAAAAAGAGAGGGGAAAAAATAAAACAATGTCTAAAAATGTAATAAATGGACATAAATATTGCCATAAATATTGACTAATGATTTGCCCTCCCTTTCCTTATGTTGGGAAAAATCACATGATCCAATAAGCAAATACAATGTAGTTTATTTATTTCTATTAGTAGAGCACTTTTAATAATTTCCTGAACAAAATTAGTTATGCTCATGGTCATATAAAGTACATTTAAATTGAAGGTACTGTACATCTTGTGCAGTGGGCAAGCAGGGGAACGGAGGATGACAGCAGGCTCGCCCATAACTCTGTGGGTGTCTGTCAGAGAAAGCTCTGCCCCCTGCTGTAGTCATCCATATAAAAGTGTTCGCTTCTTCTTATATACTTCTTTGACTTTCTCTGGGAGAAAAATGCTACTGCATGAACATTCGGCAACACAAGTTGCATAGCAACAGGCCATTATGGCAGAGAGAGAGAAAAAAAATGGGGTGGCAGAGCTAGAACCAGTGCTTGTTGCCACTTTTTGTCAGGTTGAGAAACTCCCTCAGCTGAAAACATTCTGGCAAGAGAGGTCGTGTATACAGAATCCGACACTGATATAAGGATAGATAAAGTTGCCGAGATTTATACACTCATAGCATGTGAATTACTCGGACTGCCTTGTCAGCATCAGTGCTGTGCTCAGAACAAGGCACAGTACTGTATCTCCTAAATAATATCTGTTCAGAGCAGGGCCTCCGATGGTCTCTTCAGTCAGTAATTCAATTCATAAGAATCAAATTAAAAAATCGAAATACCTTATTGATCTCCTCAGGGAAACTGCTAAGCTGCAGTCGCTCAAAATGCAAACTAAAATAATAACTATATAAGAATATTTAGATTATTGCACTAAGAAAAAAAAAAAACTATTGAAAATAAATTGACCAAAATATTGACGATATATAAATGTGGCATGAAAGTCTATATTGTGATTCTGGTTTGATATTCCTAATGTATAACACCCAGAAGGATAAATTCTACAGTAGTTTGATGACCACAGGCAGAAATGTTATTCTGTGGTGCTCTTTGGTGCATCATGGTTGTTTGAATGTGCCTCAGAATAAATGGGACGTACTTTAGACAGTGTCCTCCTCTCTGACCTCTCTGTCGTTAGAGTTCACCTACTGTAAGTAGTCGAATGATTGTAGATACAAGACGTTCTACATAGATCAAACACATACTAAGTGTGTATCAATAGAACTCAGTAGGGGTCAGTAGTTCCCTTTTGGACGTTGCTGTATGTAAGTTGTTTCCACCTGGATGACTGTTTTTCTTGCACTGCATATTTTATGCAAATCAATGTTAGAACAGAACTTTAAAAAAAAAAATTCTATATGTACTGCTTGTATTTATCCTGACATGTCTTTCCATGATATAATCTCATACACACATCATACATATGTTTTTCATTGCACAAGTAGAATTATGGGGTCCAGTAACAATACAGGAGGACACAAGTTATGACTAAGACCAAAAATGTGCAGACCTACTGTATTTACATTTTTATTATTCCATTAGAACGTGTTTGGATTCTAATGTTGAGAAACAATAAAAAGAAAGAAGACAAATCATTTAAAGTGCATCTTAAATTAGTTTTAGGTCTTACAAAAGCTCTTTTTTTTATGAGGAGCTCTGTCTGAGTTAAAGGATACTTTAAAAGATGTTTAAAAAAAAATGCCATAAAAAGGGCCATAAAAATGTTACTTAATGTGCCTTTAAGATGATTATACATCATGCATAATAAAGCCCAGAGTTCAGAATAAGTCCAGAAATGGTTGTTTATTGAGCTAACACAAGGAGCTGTTTCATCTTATTGCATTTAATCATTTGGGCTGTTTGATAGCACTTTGGCCTGTCACCTCCAGGGTCGAGGGTTTAATGTAAATGGAGCTTATTGGGTTTCCTCTGTGTGTTCAGGTTTCCTCCTACAGTCCAAAGACAGGCAGGTAAAGATGCTGCTTGTCAATAGGCAGCACAGGGCTGACAAACATATTCATTCTTTATAAGATAATGGTGATGAATGCTGGAATCTTTTACATAGGGGCCCAATAAAGTCTAGAATGACTTTTTTAGCCAGGGTAGGCGAAATTATCTACAGTGTGTGAACAAGTATGTGTAAAAAGGAGGGTTCAAAGGTGTATTGGGGGGCAGAGGGCAGAAACCTGTACGGGGTGATTTGCTCAGATACCGGATATACACTTCAAACGGGGTGCCAGTCCGATTCAGGGCACATGCACTGACTAAGGGACATTTACAAACACAGAAAGCTTACTGCCTATCTTTGGACTGTGTACAGTAAGTCCAAAACTGAGGTACCCAGAGAAAACCCACCAAGCACAGGAAGAACATGCAAACTCCATGCACACAGACCTGAGGTGGGAATAAACCCCATGACCCCGGAGGTGTGAGGCCACAGAGCTAATCACTGCACCAGCATACTGCGGTGCAGGTACGTCCATTTGTAAAGGGCAAAGCACAATGGAATTCAATGGAAGAGCCATTGACCCGAATATTTCTTGTCGATAAGAAACTTACTCCCTATTGATTTCAATCATCCGAATATTGATGATGAACAGTTAATAAATTGCTTTTTCCCACCCCAGCTAAAACAAACATAACTAATTCAAGAATAGTTCGTGTTAATGTAATTTTTTTTAAAATAAATGTTCCAGTTTCCATTTGCTTATATGGATATCTACAGTATGTCCTTGGTCACATTTTCCCAGCTTATGTATGGTTTCTCTGTACAGGTCTCTTGTATGGACACCTCAGCATCAGAGTGGTGTAAATTCTGTTCCTTTACAAGTTGCGCTTAAACTGGCAGCCCAGGCTATCATTGTGTGCACGCAATAAACCATCTCCCTTTATCTGTTACCCATAAATCTCAGTCTCCTGATTACTGGGCATCTGTAGTGTTTTGCTTGATTTCCAGAAAAATTCACAAGTTCAGCCTTTAGCCTTTATTCATCACATATACTTTACTGCACAGTAAAAGTCTTTATTCTTTGCATATCCCAGGTTTTTGTTAATAGCCTGAGGTCAGAGCGCAGGGTCAGAAAGTGTACCGTGGCCCAAGAGCAGTCAGGGTCCAACGGCAGCAACCTGGAGGAGCTGGGGCTTAAACCGCCGACCTTCCGATTAGTAACTAACTCCAGTAATTCCAATTCCAGCCTTCACACACTAAGGATGGTCTCAGTTTTTGTCTAAATCTTTTTGTCTAAAGATATAACCTGAGACAGAAATAAACTTGAACAGGAATGCGCTAATTATACAAATTGGTGAGCAGTCTCTAATTCTCCAAAGATTCCGCTAATTCTCTTCAAGGCAAAAGTGTACTTGTCTAAAAAGAAAGTGCTTTAGCTCTTCTTAAACATTCCAGAGTAATTGGCACTGGTCCATTTCAGACTCATTTGGATGGTATTGTCACTGTTTCTCCGAACTTTTTTCACCTGTTGAAATGAAAAAGCTGCATGCTGTTTTGTGCACAGTGCCTAGTTAGAACAAGATGATTCGGAGAAGCAGTGTGTGGAACAGGCTCCAACTTCCAGCGCCTCAGCGCCTGAATCTAGGTTTGGGTCTGTCTCGCCAGGCACGGCAGGGCAGCTTGTTGAGATTGTGAAACATTCCTTCCAAGCAAACTCAAAGAATTTGTCTCCTCCTCCTCCTCCTCCTCCTCCTCCTCCTCCTCCTCCTCATCTTCCGGGTTTTCCATATCTGCAGCCAATTATGCGTAAGCGAGATGACAGATTGTATGTGATAATCACTCTAAATTATTATACTGTAATTGCAGCTTTTTGATTGCACATGGTTATAAAGCTAACATTGCTAAAGCCCAATTAGCTGCTCTTTCTGTTTAATTTCTAGCGCAATCAGTAACAGCTGGACAGTGATAAATCCTCCCTGATGGTACTGCAGCTGTGCGCTCATTTGCTGCACCGTCAACAGTCAAAGGGCTTCGCTCATCCCTTTGCATGTGTAATTAGTGTCACCCATGGATTGAGGATTATCCCCAAATAGCTCAGTCATTGTTTGAGGAGGCAGACAGTTTTCAGTTCCCCCGAACCGGTGGAAACCACGTTTGCTCTCACATTTGCTCATACTTGAAGAATATGAGGGATTCCTGACTACATGTTTGGTGCAGGATCATGTCGGCTGATTGGTGCGCATCTCATTGTGCATTGTCCTCACACTGCTCTTCCTTCGTTGTCCTCCAATTTGTGTGATCACAGTGAACATCAAGAGATGAAACAATTGGCTAAATGTTCTCACAGCACCTAAAATCGCCATTAAAAGTGGCAAGATCACCAATGTGCCATCATTAATTATGGCAAATATGTCTGATTTCCACTACAAGGGCACCTTGGGAGATCATGATTGTCTCATCACCATCTTCAAGAGTTTCATTCATAAACTAGCACAAGTACCCAAGTTTTTAAATATTTAAATGATTCATTTGATCAGCTTTAGTTTTTAATGTAATTATATTGTTATTTCTAATATATGTCTGAATTTCTTTCTTTAGGCCTAATTTCTGTCTGCCTAACTTACAGTGGGGAAAATAATTATTTGATCCCCTGTTGATTTTAGAGAAGGGTTGAAAGAAAAGGGTTTGTAATTTTTACCATAAGGATATTCCAAAATTCCAGGAAAGAAAAAAAAACATTATATGAATGTTATAAATTGACTTTGATTTCAGTAAGTAAACTATGTATTTGATCCCCTAACAACTAACAATAATTCTGGCTCCTACAGACTAGTTATGTGCTCATGTGGTACACTGATTAATTCAAGAAGGTGCTCCTGTCCACAGAATCTCCATCAGCCATTCAAAACTCATCACCATGGGCAAAACCTGTCAAAGACCTGTCAAAGGATGTCAGAGACAATAGTGAAGACCTGCGTAAGGCTGGAATGGTCTACAAGGCCATCAGCAAGAAGATTGGTGCGAAGGAGGCAACTGTTGGAACAATTATTCGCAAAATACAAGAAATACAAAATATCCATCAATCAGTGTCAGTCTGGAGCTCCATGCAAGACTGGGGTAAGGAGAAGTAAGGGATCAGCCCTAAATTACATGGGAGGAGCTTGTAACTCTAAAGGAAACTTTATCAATCCCAAGGTGCATCCAGGGTGTGCTGACCCACCAGGAAAAATGTCCAGTATCCCAAAACACAAGTCCACCTCTGGATGTATTTGAGTAATGCAAATTTAACCCAAATGCTAGATTTGGCTAATTCTAAGAACTGAGCACTATACAACACACACGGTGGACAGCAAATGTGGACAAATGTCTGTTTTAATGCGAATTAATGTGTTAACAACAACAGCAACCTCCAAGTTGGTTGCTACTACAAATAATCCAGAAGAGCTCAGTCCCATTTCTATTTGAAGGGGGATTTATTATGGAGGGATTTATTATGGAGCAGACCATGGAATAGACCACACGGGACACATTTTGAAAGATTTTCCCAGACAAATTAAGGATTAAAGGCCCTATCTCACATATGTCACAACAATATTTTCTTAATTTGTTTTGCATCAATTTGCACTCAGAACAGGTTAAATATTAAACATGTTATTAAATCAATAGAATTGTCAAATGGGATGAAATGTACTTTGAGTGACAAAAAGCAAGCTTCTTAAAATCAGCTAGTTCTGTCACATCAGGCAGGAAGGCATCTCGCAAATGATGTCATGGGTGCACAAATTCACAGCTTGTCGTGAGTGCACCAGGATGCTCATGAGAGTTGATGAGGTAAAGAGTAAAGCCCGAATAAGCAACTTGAGCTGTGTGAGGGCTGTGACAACTGTTTCACCATTGGTTCATATGGGCTACATGAAGCTCTTGTAAAAGTAGTAATTTATAATATTACACATTTCTAATCCATGTCTGTTGTGGAATTATGCATGACAGATGACACAGAAGGTGTGGTTCAGGTGATGTTGCCCACAAATGCCTTTCTTTATGTAAGATTTAGCTACATACAGTATGTAGCTCCATATTTAGCTAATATTTTTTTTCATAACTTTCTTTATTGTTTCTTAAATATTTGGGTTAATCCAAAAAGAAAAAACAACTCTTTCCAACAGTATTTGATTAATGGCACTGCGATAGTAACCTCGTAACCTAGTGTATTAAAGGGTATTAAATGAATGAGTGTGAGTGAGTGAGTGAGTGACTGAATGAAACATATTGAATATAAACAGTTTAAACCATATGTGGGTTCTTTCCCTTTCAGTAATTCTTGTTGGCACAATGCTGTGTGAACTTATTTCCTCTTGGCTGACTGTTTTCCCTACAGTGGTGCATATATCATTCAAAATGAGGTTTACAGCAGCAATTTAAAATAAGGGGGATGTGGCTTATGATGTAGCACATATACTCACCGTCTGTTGCAAGTCGTTATAATTTAAATGAGTGTAAATCCGGGGGCGCTTCATTATAATGTGTGGCCTTTCCTAAACTGAAATATATTCCTTTTGGGTAGGTACAATGACCCGAATTCAAGTCAAACTATGACCAGTAAACTGCTCTGCTAGCATCAGGCATTATTTATGGATTTGATTTGCATTTCATTTACACAGGGAGTAAAACATGACGACAGTGGAGGTTCTAATGTGTATGGTGCCCTGGGTGAACTCACTTTCGGCACTTGCCAAAAAAACAAACAAACACCTTTTGGCATGACAGACATACAGTATTTTAGTGACCAACATCATATCCATGCCGCCTTAAATCAAACCTAGGCTGCTTGATAGTGGACACAGTATAGTCAGATAAAATATGGTCAGATCATATTCGGGGTGAAGTATTTTACCCTTGTCATTTATATACAAAGGGTGTTCAAGTCAAACTGGGTCCTGATCTCCCTCCAAGCCATTTCCACATTCCGCCATTAAAGGAGTTCCTGGGAGGCCAGTGTTTCACACATAAAGCCAGACCATGGCTCTAGTGTACTGAGAAAACTTTCTATCTTGGTGGCATCCAAGCGCTAGTGAAACAAGTGCATTAGTGTAGCAGGGGATATATAGCGAAGTAAAGGGAGAACTGTGTTCTGTTATTCGGCACAATCAAATGTTCCTGGGAACACTTCTCACATTTTTTTATTGCCAAATAGGAAAAATGGTGTCCCACTATAACAGCTTCCTCTAAAAAAAATTAAGATTCCGTCAATTTAGGCTTGAAGAAGCATCATTTCACTTGTTTTTGGTATTTTTTCCAATGATGTAAAAGACAACCTAAGTTTGCTGAAATCATATGATGTTATAAGTGTCATTAAAGATAAAAGTGACAGAGAACAAGAGTTTTCCAAACCTATATCTCACTTTACCAATGTTCATTATATAATATAGTATAGTATAGAGTAGAGTAAAACTATACAGTGCAGTATATATTCAGAGTATCCTGAATGAATTGTGGTAGCCTTTTGTAGTGCAATTGATTACACTAATCACATTGAGGGACAACATTACGCCTCCAGTGGGGGGGGGGGGCGCTTGAGGTGACGTCTATTTTTTTTTATATTCCTGTGAGCCCTGCTGTGCTCCCTGCAAGGTGCCGTCCCGGGTGGCTGCTCATGTTGCCCATATCTAAATTTGCCAGTGCGTGATGATGCTGATTTTTTTCCTATACAGCACATGAAGTGTTGCTTATATTTTACAATGAATCAATGAACAATGTTTCATAATTTGTATCTATTTATTGTTACATTTTATGTTGTGAAGCATCAGTGAAACAAGGTGGTGGTAGAGGTTATCACCAATTGGTGGCCAATTCATGTGTGGAATTTTTTTTTAGAAAAACTCCATAGATGTGATAACCTGGTCATTCAGTACATTCAGGTTGTCAGCTGACTTCATTTTATTGCCACCTAACATTACTGAGCCTAGACTTAAGCAACAAAAGCAACCCCAGATCATAACACTTCCTCCAGAGGCTTGTACAGTTGCCACTATGCATGATGGGTGCATCGCTTCATGTGTTCCCTTCATATCGCTCTGGAATAGGGTGAATTTGGACTCATTGGACCACATGACCTTTGTTCATTGCTCCAAACTCTTTATGCTCTCTATCAAAGTAAATATTTATTTCTGACTTGTTTCACTAACAAGGGGTTTTCATATAGCAAAACATTGATTTGATTCCCAATCGTGTCAGTTTTTGTCATACTGTGTGTGGAAATGCTTTTACTTTCATTATTAAACACACAGTAGCTCTGATTTCTGCAGTTCATACTTCATGTTGCAACTTCACAATGCATTTATAATAATCTTTTTTTTTTTTGGACCAAACAGTGTGTAAATAGCATACACAAATTATTAAATAGTATATGTTATTTGCATTATGATGTACATCATGTGCTTAAGTATTTAAAAAAAAAAAATTTGCATTTCCTGTTAACATGCATTTGGTTTTCAAATAAAACACAAAGAACTGAGAAGCACTGAGTTTAACACTGTCATAGAGACAACTTGGTGATCTCTGGGGTTCAAGGTAAAAACTTTCTAATATATATTATAATATTATAGAATAATAATATATAAGATTAGAATATAATAATATATATTACATAACAAAAAGGTGTACATGAATATGATCTTGCTGTTGTTGCTTTAACTGGCAGTTGTTCTTTTTCTCTGTTTAACAGATGTCTCTAATGGGTCTTGGTGTTTCATTAGGTAAACTATGATATAAAGTAGACTATTTATTAGAAAGATTCATTTAATATCCATTCACACTTAACAAAATTAAATACAACAGATGTTGCCATTGATAAGATCGTTGTAAGTAATGGATAAGCAAATGTATTAGTTTAGACCACAATATTCTAAAGTAAGTTTAAATAAATTGTTTTACAGTCTTGGCCAGTTTCTTATCACCATGCATGTCGTCCTGTGTCAATGGTAAGAATTGGCTGGAATACAGCAATTTTTTTTTAAATAAAACTAAATAGAAAAAAAAAAAATAAATATATATATTCATTAAAGTAATTAAAGTAATGCAATTTCTCATAAATCCAAGGTGTTGTTTTTGTTTCCAGGAATATGTGACTACTCCGCCTTCTATGAAATCCCTGATAATGCTAATAGTGCACCTGATTATTCTTCTAACATCTTTGACCCATTTCCTGGTGGGATTGATACGGCTACTGATACTTATACTAACAACCTTGACACAGCTACTAGTAGGATTGAGACTGGAACTTATACTAACAACCTTGACACAGCTACTAGTAGGATTGATACTGGAACGTATACTAACAACTTTGACACAGCTACTAGTAGGATTGATACTGGAACGTATACTAACAACTTTGACACAGCTACTAGTAGGATTGATACTGGAACGTATACTAACAACTTTGACACAGCTACTTATGGGATTAATGCTGCTACTGGGACTTATAGTAACAACCTGGAGACAGGTACTAGTAGGATTGATTCTGCTACCGACAATACTGGTAATACTGCTTTTACTATGGATACTTTTACTTCCACCGATGCATTCCAGGATGTGTCAGGACCTAGGAAAAGAATATACATGCAGATAAAGATAAACAGCAGTGAGGGTTTGACTGATCCTAAAGTGCAACGGTACTTTCTTCAGAAGGTGTGTGTCTGTAAGAAATAACCTTACTCTATCTATATATCTATTGATCTATCTATATATACTGAATATATACTGTATATATATATACTGTATATATTGTATATATATATATATATATATATATATATATATATATATATATATATATATATATATATATACTGTATATATCCAGAGCGGCACAAAAATGTATACACAAATTGTTAATTACACCCTTTAAACTCGAATTGAATTATGGCAGCAATGTTTAGTATTATGTTTCCTCTAAAGGTCTCAGTAGTCACACTATCATCAATGCTATCATGTGACCATCAGCAGTTTGGCATAAATGTGTGTATAGATATTTGTGGCTGCTCATATATATAATATTGTTATATATCTAATAACTGACTACATAAGAAGTAAGTGCACATTTCTTCCTAGATTAAAAGAAACCCACAGTTCTCAAAGGTCCGACTGAGGTGGAGTATCCAACCACAACGGCAAAATATAAAGGGTGAGATCTGACTATGACTTTTACTTCTTATAGCAATGTCATGTCTGATTTGTCAGAAAATGTTGCTCTTACAAAGTACGTATAGGCTTTAGACAGGATCCATTCGACGGTGTTTACAGTGCATGCAGTGCAACTGGTTGAAGGATGTAGCTATTAATATACATATACAGTATATGTAGTAGCGCCATGTAAGAGACTTATGTCAGAAGAAATTCTACTATGTGGATGACACAAGATGTTTTCCCTGGTGATGACAAACATAGACAATCATGAAACGGACAGTTGACTTTGGGATTATGTGAAGAGAAAGTGCTGCTGATGATATAACGCATGCCACCTCATCTTACAGCGTGGGTGCATACGGCTTCTAACTGAACTGGTTCTCTTGTCAAAGGCAACAGGATGGATTCCTTGTGTGACTCATTTTGTGATTGACTAAGTTTTCCCTGTTAGAGAATAATTACAGTAAAGTCTTTTGTTATTCTGGCTTGCAGGTGCTGTTGTTGCAGATGAATTGTGTCACCTTTCAACATGAAGAAAACAGGTGGAAGAAGAAAAGAAAAAAAATGCTCTAGTGTAGGTGTTGTTTGCTTGTTTGTTATTGAGTGTGTGTGTGCGTGTGTGTGTGTGTGTGTGTGTGTGTGTGTGTGTGTGTGTGTGTGTGTGTGTGTTTGTGTGTGTGTGCGTGTGTGCGTGTGTGTGTGTGCGTGTGTGTGTGTGTGTGTGTGCGTGTGTGTGTGTGCGTGTGTGTGTGTTTGTGTGTGTGTGTGTATATTCGCATCGGGGAAGCATATGAAAACTCTTTGTTATTTGAGAGTACAATTAGCTTATCATTTAACATCTATTTACTACATTGCATTTTCTTTCTGTGAAAATGGATGATAATGTAGAAGGCCAGCTGTAGCCACATTAAACATTATAGTAAAGTAGAACTGTGTAAATTTAATCATTATGCAATTCGATCAATCTGATCAATTTGATGGTCAAATTAGAATTGATTTATACTTAAAGATGATTTCTTTTTACATTATTTAAGTAAACATTCAAACTTTAAACACCAAATACAGCGGTACCTCGGCATCCAAATTCAATTCGCTCCAGAGTTCTTAACGTGAAGATTTGCATTGCAAAATGCATTTTCCCACAGGAAATATGCAGGACCAAATCAACGCACATAACACGCTCTAGCCACCCAGGAATATTACCAATATTACCAATTTCCAACACTGTAATCCTATTTTTGCATATAAAAACAAATCAAAACATTTAGAAAGGTTATGTGAATAAAGTAAAATTTGAAATATATAGACATTATCTAACTCAATGAAACTGAAAGTGGCTCCCTTTTCTTCTTGCTACCGTCCCTGCCACATTCTTGGGACCCATGGTGCTACTGTATGTCTTTATCTTATGCAAAAAACAAAACAAAAAAAAAAAAACGATGTAAAAATAATTAAAATCACAAAAAATATGTAAACTCGTTTCACTTGCACATACGAGCAGCCTCGGTTCGGCTTGGTTTGTTCACTCGTATGTTGCGTTCATATGCCAGGGCACCACTGGATTGACATTTTTGCAAGAGTATTGTTTTTTTTTCTTCTTCTTCTTCTTCTTCTTCTTTTAGATTTATAAACAGCTGGTGCATTACTGCTACCTACAGCCTGGCAGAAAATTGGAAGAAATGAAAGATTATCAGCAATACAATAGCATTTTTATGTTAAATTAACAATTTTAATGTCATTCTAATACCGATTTTGGTTCACCACCAGTCCTTATATTCGCAGCTCTACTGGAAAGTCCATGGGAGGTTGTAGCATTGTCAGTTTGTAAAGCAGGAGCAGGACCTTAATTAATATAAAGTACATTTTGTTATATTGAGACATTAGAACACTTTAACTGAACAATATTATTCCCAGACCTGATAAATGATAAATTGAAAAGGTATGTTACTAATCCCTGGTAGTGGAACATTGATGGAAATAATGTCACGTAATTAATGTGACATCACTCATATATGCATCAAACCGTTTGGCTAGTTCATGTGTATTTTTCTGCTGAAATTTCATTACCAAAATGTTGAAAATTTGTTGTTATTATTATTGTTATAATGTAGTTGTTGTTACAGTAAGGAACTCATTATTATAATGTTACTTAATATGTAGCTGTTGAAATTATATGTAATATTTTAAAATAGATTAATGATAAACATTAAATAATAATAATAAAATAATAATAATCCTATGTGAACTTTCACTTAATTTTTTTGGTTTCCACTTTTAATGTAGTAAGATTTTGAGACAATTTATATTAACAATTATTTCTGACAAGTTTTTTTTTTTTTATACACCTGCATTAGACTTGACCCACGAGCTCAGGTCACATGTGCTGTTACTATTTCTGAAGAATATCATACATGCTTTCTCCTCTCATCCCCTTCCTCTTGAAATGACCATGGGAACCTTAAACACATTCTCAAAGCTCAGGGCCTCCATGACGATGCCATTTTCTCAAAGACGGTTTTCGGGTTTTATTCTGATACAAATATAAATGGAGAGGGAAAAGAAATGTTATATTAAAGACCATAATAAACAAGAAATGTAAAAGAATGAAAGGTATAATGGTAAAAGGTTTTTTTTTAAATTCTGCTTTTAAATGACTGAGAATGTTCTGAGAAACACTTTTATTTACAATGATCATTACATATAGTTTGAATTCAAGAATAAATAAAAATGTGACATCTTTATTGATATAATGTAATCTTATGGGTGTAGTATAGAAATGGCCAATATGGCAGCATTTTCTTTTAATTTAATTAAATTAATTAATTATTTTTTTAAAGGACAGGTTCCTCTGTCAAAAGTTCATATCAATTACATCAGCTGAGGAGTGATGTAGAGCTGTAGCTCCATTACTCGCTCATGTCCAGCAGGGGGAGATGTGTGTAAGGTATAAAGAGAGACACTGATAATTCACAAGAAATGTAAAACTTGCTCTATAGACAAAATAAAAAGGAAGCAGGAAGACATATGGTAAGAGTTTTCATTATATGACACAGTCACGTGCTGCTGGAGTCTGTGGGATGTTAGGGACATTTTTAACAAACTGCCTCTCCTCTGCAGCCGTCCCTGCAAAACCTAGAGCAAGTTTCATGATAATGTTCTGTATGAAGCAGAAACAGAAACCTGGTTAAAGTTTGATAAAACTGAAGTACAATTCAGAAAGTAACAGGAATAAAATTAGGGTTTTGTAGCAAAATCATATCTCGGTGGCATGATTATTTTTCCAACATAATTGTCCTTGCTCCAGGCATTGGTGGCTCGGTGGTAGGTTTCTCGACTGCCATGTGGAAAGCCCAGGTTCAGTTCCTATCTAATACTCAAACTCCAGCCAGTGGATGCAGTGCCAGTCCCAAGGCCAGGGGGGTTGCGTCAGGAAGAACATCCGGCGTAAAACCTGTGCCAAGTTTTGTGCGGATCAGATGGATCTCAGCGGGAGCAGCTGAAGGACCAACATAATTCTTCTTCCTCCTTTAACCATCTCGCAGAGTGAAACCTGATGCTTTTTATCTTCGGGCAAAAAAACAAACTAAGCATAAAATATTTCCCACAATACCTTAGAAACATATTCTTATAAAATTGCACTAGAAAACTTGGGTTGCGCTACCATATCCAAACTTGTAGACCCTCATTTGAGGTGTTTTTTCCTGGGGTGTAAACTGATTGCGCTTACTGTACATACTGTACCAGTCAAATCAATGCAGTCGCAGGAATTTATAACCAAACTTACAGGAATCACAAATACATTCATAGCATGGAGTGTACACTATATGCTATTTGTGCCAAGAAGAAAAAAACCCTCACATGCTCATGATGTTTCTACAGTTCATAATGGCACAGGATTTCTAAACCCTTCATATATTGCCGTATTGCAACTGTATTACGTGTTTAAGCCCGCTACATATTAGGAACTTTTTAGTCCAAAATATCAATCATTTCTGTTATTTTCATAATAGAGTCTGATGACAAATTTACCATATAATTTTGTTTCCTAAAATATATGTGGTTTTGTCATTTCATTTCATTTTATTCAAAAATTTGGAAAGCATGAGTCAAAAAATTTTTTTTTATGTCATTATAATATTTATGCATCAAATGTCATCAAAATTCTATTTACATTAAAAGAAAATTTTACAAATCACATCATTATTAAATTAATAAAAAAAAATACAGTCACTCTCATTGAAGCTGGATCATATCCTGCTGCCAAGGAACTGCTCCAGCAAGGTTATTGTAATAGAGTCTCTCGTTACCTCTTCTTCTCACAGGTAGCCTGATTGTGACCACCTGAGAGTTCATGCATTTCATGAATTTGGGTTAGTTGTTGTATAGGAACATTCTACTGTAGCAATAACATTAAAAGGAGGAACCCCTTTCCTGGAGCATCCATGAGCATCCACGAAGCATGAAAGATGCAAAAGTCGGGTGCCTCTTTTATAGGTCTGTGTCTATCTGTTAACGGGACAGTATGAGGTCGTTTTCATATCGTTAACACTTAGCTAATAGTTTGTAATAGTCGGTAGCATCATTGTCATTTTCAGTAGTGATCAGTAGCGATGATACAGTTTATTTATCTATTCTTTAGGACTTATAAACATTAAAACATTTATATAAAATGTTTTATGTAACAACAGGTATAAACATTGTAACATTCCTTAACAGCTCACTATTGAAATGTTATCATGCAATTAAACTTTTTTTGTTTTCATTCACTGTGCTTGAAAAATTAACTGAATTGGTAGCGACCACAATGACTTCGGAGACGCTGGGAGAAATCAGTAGCATATTCGTCTGAGTCGAAGGGGGCTATAACATTATAACCACCTAGTTTTCAGGTTCCCTTGGTGCATGATGGATCAGACTTTTTGTATGGTGCTCCTCATGTGTGCTTGATTGGATTAGGATCGGGGGAGATTGGAGGCTGGATCAGCTGTTTGCCTGCTAAGCCCTGTGAATTCAATTAAATTCAATTTTATTTGTATAGAATGGCAAGCTGTGGTGCATTTCTACCATAGGCATCACCGACTTTTTTCAGTGATCTGTGCTGCATTGGCTTTTCTATGGGATCAGACTGGATGAGCTACTGTACCCTTTGGTCACTGTAGGCATGAGTGAGCTTTGGGTGTTGATGATCCTGTTAACAGTTTAGTGGTATATAGTTGATATAATAGTTTATATTAATCTATTTATTGTTATTTTTATTACTTGTATTATCCGAAGCATCTGTCAATGTTTCTGTCAATGAGTGCTTGCTATCAGCTGTAGTAATATAACAAAACTCTGATTTATATTTACCCTGGCACCTTAATCAGAGCAGTTGATATAGAGAAATGAGAAATTTAATTGAAATTAAATGAGCAAATATAAACCTGCTATACTAAGATATTTTGCTGCATTTTTGATTTTTGTTTATTCCCTGCACCTTTGTGGTTTGTTCAGGTTTCTTAACAGATGATAGCCCTTTTCATCTGGAGAATTTGCCTGGTGTTCTTCTTCATAGTTAAATTTCCTTAAGGAGTTAAGAATCATTTACATTTCTCACTAAGAACACAAATTTGGTTTTCAAATAAAACAAACGGAGCAGCTTGCGAGTAACACAGTTAGAGATACGACTAGCTGATATGTGCTGTTCAGAGAGTTTTCTCATAAGTAGTGTATTCACTATACGGTGTTTCACTATATTTTCCCCCTAGGTTATGATACAGTATGTGGTTTATACACTATAAAAGTGTTTGAGAAGTAAATTGTAAAATGTCTTTTTTTATTACGTAATTCTTGATATCAAGTATCAGATTTTTTAAATTAGCGAAGGTTTATTTTGCATCCATGTGATTAATGTTCTATAACAGCAGCTCTGAAAATAGTTGTGATTTAAATGTCAAGTTGAAAAAAAAAATAGTCATTTTTTAAGGATGTTATTTCACCAAGAATAAAAAATTAAAAATGCACACACACACAAAAGACAAAATAACACACACAATATAATATATGAACATTAACTATATATATTATATTATAACTATTAACTATATATATATATATATATATATATATATATATATATATATATATATATATATATATATATATATATATATATATATA
>JAAGKR010002151.1:0-102705 GCA_011419295.1 Clarias macrocephalus
TTTTTTTTTCAATCAAGTTTGTGAGGTGAAACTCATGGAAGAAGCCATTTACATTTAGCCATTTGACAGATGCTCTTATTCAGAATGACTTGCAAAAGTGCTTTGAAGTTTCTGTCATTGGATAGATCCTTACAATGGTTACTACAGTAGGTTACTAACTGGGATTAACCTAAATATCTAATATAGAGTTGGGTCATTAGTCTGTTAGTCTGCTTTTTTTTTTTTTATCACTGAGAGTATTCAACTACTTATGATGGATGTGTAATATAGTAGGTAGAGTATATGCTGTATTCTCCATGGTTTGTGTTGCAGAGCGCATGCTTTGATTTATGTGTAGCAGGGTGTGGAGGTGCTTGCTTAGGTTCCTGCCCAAGATCTAGAGATTTAGCAATCCATCCCTGACTTGACCATCATTACCCAGTAAACAAACAGGTCGGTGAAAACCTTTTGTTTATTGACATCAAAACCAATGCAACCATAATCAGAGCCATTAATTGGTCCTTTCAGAAATTGATAATCTATAATGTTTTTTAAAAGTAAATGCTTTTTATAGTCATGGCCAAAATTGTTGGCACCTCTGAAATTTTTTCAGAAAATCAAGTATTTCTCACAGAAAAGTACTGCATTAACACATGTTTTGCTATACACATGTTTATTCTCTTTGTATGTATTGGAACAAAATAAAAAAAAAAGGGAGGAAAATTGACATAATGTCACACAAAACTTTCTGTGACAAATACTTGACTTTCTGGAAAAATTTCAGAGGTGCCAACAATTATGACCATCCTTTAAGTATATTCGTCGTTTCTGTGGCAGTTACTTAAGGGGTCGAGTTGCCAGTCCGACGCCCGATTGTCATTCACACACCACGGGAAATTTGGGAATGCCAATTAACCAAATCTGGATGTCTTTGGAATGTTGGAGGAAACCGGAGTACCTGGAGAAAACCCACCAAACACCAGCAGAACATGTAAACTCCACTTACACAGACCAAAACCTGGAGGTGCAAAGTAACAGTGCCAACTCGTACTCCACTGTGCCACCTGTCAATTTAGTTTGGAAAGACTTGACAAAAGACATTTGGGGTGTTTTACTATTTGAGAATCCCTTAAACAGACTTCAGCTCTTCGGGACAGGTCAGCACAGAAACTCTGTTCAGATGATAAAATAATCCTCTGTGAGCATGAATTAGCTCAGCTGTTGTTGTTGTTATCATGTACTCCTGGTAGATAAATTACAATTCCAAATATATCATCACTTAATTCGGCTTTAACCGAATATATGTCAAAACCGATAAAGAACTGAGAATCATTAATCTTAATTCAAGTCATTGCTGCTGATGTAATGATCATGCTTCTTTTTCACTCTTGTTTAGATTTGAGAAGGAAATTTAATTAATTTACTGTCATTTATAAAAAAGGATTATACATAGACAACAGTAAATACATTGGTTGCTTAGTGGTAGGATTTTCACCTGCCATCCGAAAGGTCCAGGTTCGATTTCCACCCAATGCCCAAACCCCAGCCACTGGCTGCAGTGCTAGTCCAAAGCCCAGATAAGCCGAAAGACTAACAACAACAGATCATTTCAAAAGGTGGTTTTAGGGTCGGCAGCTTAGTGGTTAGCACTGTCCCCTTGCACTCCAGGGCCCAGGTTCGATTCCCACCTCAGTGTCTGTGTGCATGGAGTTTTCTCTCCTTGTGCTTGGTGGGTTTCCTCCGGGTACTCCGGTTAATTGGTGTTTCCAAATTGCCCGTAGTTTGTGAATGAATGTATGTGTGTGTGTTTCCCTTGGAATGGATTGGCACCCCATCCTGGTTGTACCCCGCCTTGTGCTCTAAGTCTCTTTGGATAGGCTCCAAAACGATGACTGATGTGAGATGAGATGAAGGGTTTTAGGGGGTTCTGGTTATGTAGTGTATTTTATTTGATTATGGCTTAACTCCAAATGAAATATATAGTAAAGGATTAAAGCTTCAAATAGTCATTTTAATTTAAAAAAAATTAAATTTTATTTTCTCATCAGACAAATAATTTTTGCATGTAAATGACTTTTATTTTGTAACACCGGTTGTTTTGGCGGGTCCCAAAAAAGCAGTTTGTTTCTAACTCCCCGTAAGAGAGAAATATGGTAAATATTTAACTACTGTGTAAATGGTAACTCTGCTTGTGACTTTTGCTGTATTCCTTTGCTAAAAATGACATATTATGAATAGTAGTAGCGTTGGTGGTTGGCAGCCATTAAACGTTGCCGGGTTACGGTTCATTCCAAACGTATACATCATCGACACGTAGTGCCCTAGATAGGGTGTAGACGCTGGGCTTACGTAGTGCACATACGTAGGGAGCAGCAAGTAAAGAACATGCAGCCTTCGGTAACGTTCGAACTAGCTAGCGGGTCGACACTGGAACGATAATATTACCTCTGTAGGCTAGCTTGCTAATGTAAATATATTCCTAATTTAAATTTATTTTGGGGGAAAATATATTTGGGTTTGGTGAGTTATTTTAACCTGTAGTTAAGGTTTAGTTATGATTAATGTGTTTGTTAGACTATCTAGCGACCTGTCCAGAGCAATAGATGTGATAATAAGTAATTGTGTATGTTTGTGTGACTGCATGAAGGATAAGCTGAAGCCATGAGTGAGTTCAGGATACACCACGATGTGAACGAGTTGCTCAGCCTCCTTCATGTCAGAGGAGGCGATGGAGCCGAGGTGTACATCGACTTACTGCAGAAGAACAGGACTTCCTATGTTACCACCACAGTGTCTGCACACAGTGCTAAGGTAAGCACTATGCATCAATTCACACTTTAAAGAAGTTTATGTCTGTCTTGGACCCATTTAGTCCTAGTTCAAAACGTAAAAGCAAAATGCACCTCGAACTGCTTCCATGATCATTTATTATTTTTTCACCAAGCTTTATTCTGGTAAAGGTCTAAGTGTATCCTGGGAACACTGGGTGCCAAGTGGGAATAAATCCATTATGGATCTTGAGGCTACCTCAGGGCACCATGTAACACAAAATTTTTGATATTACATTTGTGGGCAATTTTGATAATTTGGGGGTAATTAAACCAGGTCTCCTATGGATGTTTTTGGGATGTAAGTGGAAGCCAGAGAACCTTGAGTTAACATACACACACAGGTGGCCAAAACTTGGTATTGGTGCTAACAATGTCTCACCTAGGTGTTGGCTCCTAACTTTTTTTTTTAATTCAAATCTTTCAACAATATTAATTGTCATTCAGATGAAATTTACCCAATTTGCAGTAGATTTCACATGAAAAAAATCAGAGAAAGTGTATTATTCTAAAATGAAAAAATTGTTAAGATATTGCAACATGAATTTGACATGGTTACAGACACTACAGATTTTTTGTTAGGAAAAAAAATCCTTCATTTTGCATGGCATGCTTTCATTTAAGCAAGAATATTTACAGGTCATATGCTTCTAGAAGCTTACATCAAAGACATAAAGAAATGCATAAAGAACTAAGCTGACATAAATACATAAAGAAAAAAGATTACATAAAGAAATGTGAATAATTTGGATTTTGAATTATTGTTGTTTGAAGTGAGACAGTATAATGTTGAAAATGACTATTTTTGGGGGCACACATAGAATCTTTCCAAAATGGCTGAAGTTAGCAAACTTAAAAATTTAGGGAAGCAAGGTTGGTTTCATGTGGCATAAACTTTAAAAGTAGCTTCTTTGGCATACACATTTTCTGTATTATATGTATATTTCTATATTATATGTATATGTATATGTATATGTATATGTATGCACCAATACTGTGTTTTGTATGAGGGAAAATGTGTGAAACACTGCCTATCCAACCTGAAGCCAAAATCGGACCAGGAACCTCCGGGTTCCTTCCACAGCCCAGAGACATGCAGGTTATGTTAATTGGCGTTCCCAAAATGTTCATAGTGTGTCCTGTCCCATTTGTGTCCTGTGATGGTCCCATGTGTGTCCTGTGATGGATTTGCACCCTGTCCAGGGTATACCCTGCCTTGTGCCCTAAGTCTCCTGCAATAGGTTCCCCTGTGCCCCTGTACAGGATAACAGCTATAGAAGATGAATTAATTAATAAACAATGCTAGCAATGATGTTCGTCTACCACTTGAATTGTTTTGCTTGTTTTATTTGCGCCTAAGCAGTGTGCTGTTAAATTCATCATGAACATCATCGTACATCAACAATTAGTCAAGACAAGTCAAGGTCCAAAGTTCTGAAATTTTGAGTTCAGTTTTTGCCTCAACATTCCCACGAAATGGTGCTTTTGGTTTTTAGCCATTGACAGCGAAACCTGACGAAACAAAATATTGCTATCAAGCTCCACTGTAACTGCACCAGCAATGTCTCCCTGTGATGTCAGTGTGGCAAACAACCTCTAAATTCCCGCTGCACTGCATCAACCAACAAATTTGCTTTAATCATCAACATTATTTCAGTATCAACATAATCATGTAATTTTACTTTAAGGCTTAAGAGTACGTAATCTGAAAAAGATTGTTTTTATCTCTTCACTGTTTTCTTTTTTTTTTTTTCAAACAGGTGAAGATTGCAGAACACTCGAAAACACCTGAGGACTTTTTAAAAAAGTATGAAGAGCTCAAATCCAAAAATGCACGCAATTTGGATCCTTTGGTGTATCTTCTCTCAAAGCTTACAGAAGATAAGGAGGTATGTTTGAAGGTTGATTTAGTTAAATATGATCATGATGGAATCTTGTAATGAGTGCCGGGGATGGGATTCACCAGGCACCACTCGTTACAATATTATTATGATACCTCTTTACTCCCTCTTTATCCTGTCCATTCCTGGACAAGCACCAACAGAGTCCCATTTTTAAACTGGTATTGACACTAATAAGGGGATACAAGTGTAAAAAAACTCAGCATCATTGCTATAATGAGATCTCTTGGGTTAGAAATGGACCGGCGATGAATAATTGATGATGAATAACACAAGCCTAGATGGCCTGAATGAGCTATAATCTCTACCCAGTCTAATAAAGTGGTCTATAAATGTGTAACGTCTGTTGTTTTCCCATAGACACTGAAATTTCTGCAGCAAAATGCTAAAGAGCGATCAGAGATGTCAGCGAATGCAACATCGAGCAGCACGACCTCCTTTAATATTCCCCCAGCCAGTAGCAAGATGTCCATGCAGGAGCTGGAGGAACTACGCAAAAAGCTCGGGAATGTCACAGCCAGCGCCAACGTCCCACAGGTGTTGCCTTATTTATTAAACAAACTGGAGTTTATCTGATAAATTGAAAAAAGTGTTCATCCTTAATTACTGTATTATCTGTAGTCCTAAATTAAGCTTAATACTCTAAGGAAGGTGAAAAGTTTTATAAATCACTGGGATTCATCACTGAGAGTAAATGGCAGAGTATGGAACGGAAACATCCTCAGTCACAGACCAATAAAAAGTTTAAAAGTCAACCATCAGCTGGAAAATTGATGCTTATAGTTTTCTGCTATTTGTAAGGGCCAGTATTTGAACATTATTAGGAAAAAGGTTCAACAGATTCAACACAATTGAATCGGTACAGTGAGATGCTTATAGAAAGGAACCCTTCGAGGACGAAGATTCTCTGGTGCATTCGTGGCTCGCAGCTCAGCCTACAACATTTTTAGTGAGGGAATAGGAAAGCTTATATTCCCAAGCAAATGTATTGAAAAGCAGTGAGATTATGTTGGAAAATGATTTGTCTTTTCTAAAAGTTAATTTATAGAAATTCTACAGCGGGAGTGTGGATAATTTTTGACTCACCTTTGTAACATGCATTTACCTTTTTTAATTACAGTTATAATAGGTTTCTAATGATCAGGTGTCATGTCATGCATATAAAGTACATAAAAGGTAACCTGATGTAAGGATATAACCTAACCCCTGCCAGCCAGTCAGAGATGCCCATGTGTGTGTCATGCTATGACTTGATAAATCAAATCTGTTTAGTGCTTTTAAACATCATTCAGTCCTAACTGATTATTCAACTGTGAATTGAATATTGACAGAAATTGAATATTGTTGTTTGCTTGTCTGTGCTCAGTCTGCTGAGGTCACCCGCAAGCTGCTAAGAGACAGACACAACAAAAAGAACCCCACACAGCCTATTCCCGTCTTCCCAAACTGGGTGTATGACAGGCCAGCTCTGATCGGTGATTTTATCCCTAGCTCTGCACCAATGGGGGATCCAGTTGTGGCTATCGGTAAGTCTTGTGATATTAAGTAGTTATCTTGTTCAGTAGTGTGGACAGAATTCTTTGAGCATCCATGTTGAGTTATTACAGCAAAGGATACAAATTCTGATTGGACACATGCGCTGATATTCAACAGTAATTGCAGGATTTTCTGCATTTGTTTTACCAGAGATTTATATTAATGCACAAGCCAGAATGCCATCTTCTTGTTAGGAAGATCACATAACCTTTCATTTTATCTTTCCTATTCAATAATGCCTATTTTTAGATTATTTCAGCTCTTCCCAACAGCAGTGTGTAACTAATCTATATTCATTTATATTTTACTGAGTACAAATAAACACTGATAGCCAGTGATTATATAAGCAGTATTTGCTCACTGTCTCTTAATCTTCCTTCTGCCTATCAGTAAAATGCAAGCCAGTATACTAAAAAAAAAATCTGTTTTATGTTAAATGGGGAGGTTTGCCACATATTTTTTTATATTGCCACAGAGGTTTCCTAATGTTCTGTTAACTGGAGACTTGCAAATGTAATGAAAACATTTAAGCAGGCATCCCCTCTGGTCAGAAACCATGCTTGTCATGTATTGATTATTTTGATTGGGGGCGTAGCTCATTTCTGGTCCAGAGTAGAAGTTAAAAAAACACAAAATAAGCAAGTAAAAGCCAGATTAATTGCATGGTGGTAATTTAAATATTATAAAATTTGAATATGAATATTAAAGGTTTGGGAACAATAGGGATGGGAATCACTAGGAACCACCTGATATAATATTATCAGCCTATACTGTGTGTGTGTGTGTACATACAGTGTGTATGTGTGTGTATATCTCAATGTATGTGCCCAGTCAAAAACTCCAAGCATTGATTATGCAAGAATGGGCTGCCGCCAGTCAGGACATGGCCCAGAAATTGCATGGCAGCATGTCAGAGGTTTTGAAGAAGAAAGGTCAACACTGCTAATATTGACTTTCATACTTGTGAAATGTTTGTAATTATATCGCAGTGTACCACAGTAACATCTAACAAAAAGATCTAAAAATGCTGAAGCAGCAGACTTTATGAAAACTAATAATTGTGACATTCTCAAAACTTTTGACCACTCACATCCTCAAGGTTTATTATGATTCGAAAGAACCTTAGGAAATAATTTGTTCCTACCACACAAGACACTGTATGGCTTGTCAATGTGTGAATAGTTTGAACACCTGTGAAATGTCTGAACACGCCACCTGTAGAATTATAGAGGAATAACAACTTTTTACCACCTTAAATGCAAACATCTATAAATTTACAAATTGTAAAAAAAAAAATTAAAAAAAATTGGAGTCAGTTTGACAATACTTGAATTGCCACACATAAGAGAAATTATGCATGTTTAAATTGATTTCTTCTCTCATCTCTACTTTTTTTTCAATACAGACAGCACCTTAAAAAATAAAGGTCTAATCGTCTGACCATTTACAGAGTAGTTATTTTATTATTCATTTAATATGTGTGTGACTTAAAAAAAAAAGTGTCCAAATACAATGTCTAGAATAAACACAGTACAGCACAAATGGTTTATTTTCTGACATTGAGGTTTAAACGTACCTCTCACATTGTTTTTACTTACTGTGATCTATTAACGTAGGAGTTCACAAGCAATGTGGGAAATCCTGGTATTTTTTCCCCCTTTTTTATTTTGGTGCTTTCAGGTACAATGCCGCTGACGGTGCAGGAGCAAGCTTTGGTCGAGGACCTGCTGTACGTACTGATTGGTGTGGATGGGAGAGACATCACAGCGCAGCCTGTGCTCGGCAGACAGAGTCGCTCTTTTATAGTAGACCCCTCTCTGGACATGTCGATTAAGGAGCTTGTGAACAGGATATTACCGGTGGCGTCCTGTTACTCCACCGTCACACGGTCAGTGAAATCATTCATCTTATTCGTGCAGCAGTTTCGGTTATAGTTTCTTTTTCTTGGAGTTTTGGAATTATTATTTAAACTCTTTTAATATGCGTTGTGCCTGATTTGTTGCTCTGGCTGGCCCTGCAGCTTCACAGAGGAGAAGTGTTCCTTTGAGTATGGTCAGGTGAACCACGCACTCACTGCTGCCATGAGGACTCTGATGAAGGAGTATCTTATTCTAGTGACACAGCTAGAGCACCTTCACAGGCAGGGCATGCTCTCCCTACAAAAGCTCTGGTTCTACATCCAGCCCACCATGCGCACCATCGAGGTTCTGGCCTCCATCGGTAAGGATGTGGTTGCATTGAGTTGTATTATAGTACGAAATGTATTTTGCATTTTTCTGAGGGATGTCTCAACATCATTCAGATAAACTCGGGTAATATGCCTCTTGCTACTCATCAATAAGGCATTTTATAGCTTAATAAAAGTAGGGGAAATGGTTATGGGATTATCGGATGTTCTTTGAAGATAACTTTGCTATACTTACAGTTGTTTTCATGCTGAATGAATGCCTATATTAGATTTGAAGCATGATGATGGCTCACTGTCTTGTTCGCATTAGACCAACGGTGTATAATAATTTTTATAAATCTATATTGTATAATGCTTGTGTGTGATATAACCAGAGAGTCAGCTAAGAGCTACTTTTCTTGGGTCATGGGTTTTGTGCAGCCACTTCAGTAGATAAAGGAGACTGCATGGGAGGCTCTACTTTAAGTCTCCTTCATGATCGCACCTTCAACTACACTGGAGACAGCCAAGCCCAAGAGCTGTGCCTCTATCTCACCAAAGCAGCCAGTGTTCCGTATTTTGAGATCCTCGAGAAGTGGATCTACCGGGGAATCATCAAAGATCCATACGGGTACAGAAATTAAAACAACAGTTCACACTGATTACTTTTATTTTTCTGATCTTACTTACAGCTTTATTATGGATTACTTGGATGTACAGTAATAGATTACACTTAAACAAACATTTGAATGAGTACTAATTCAGATCTATTACTTTCAAAGTGAGTTCATGGTCGAGGAACACGAGCTTCAGAAAGAAAAGATCCAGGAAGACTATAACGACAAGTACTGGGATCAGAGATACACCATTGTGCAGCACAAAATCCCATCGTTTCTTCAAAAAATGGCAGATAAAATATTAAGTACAGGTGGGAATTACATCACAGTTATGTTGAGGAACTGGTACCCGAGACACTTGATCTGTTCATCATAAGAATTGACTTCTTCTCTCAGGGAAGTACCTGAATGTTGTGAGGGAGTGTGGGCGAGACGTGACCTGTCCAGTTGCAAAGGAGGTTCTGTACACTTTAAAAGAGAGAGCGTATGTCGAACAAATTGAAAAAGCATACAACTATGCCAGTAAGGTTCTCCTGGACTTTCTCATGGAGGAGAAGGAGCTGGTGTCACGGCTAAGGTAAACGTTGCGCATGGCAATGAGCTTGATGTACTGTGGTTGTGTTTTAGTTGGATAGTTGTATTGTGAATATGATGTAAGAATTTGAGAAAACCAAAGAAAAATGACAGAAATTATTTTATTTATTCGATCATTTCCAAATTTCTGTGGTAGAAGAGAAGTCAATACATCTGTCAAGACAGTGTCTGTGATGGGAATATGATCAACTCCAGGGTGCTAACACATTAACCTTTTTGAATATTTTCTTATAGAAACGCCTCACTATGCTGAATTCCTCATATATTAACAAATAAGCAAATATTAACAAATAAACTCAACAATGTTAAAGTAAATAGTTTAAATTAATTTCCATTAAAAAATGAAGATTTAGCCTTACTGTGCTCCTATGATTCTGTGTAAATGTATGAAATTAACAGTGTGTGTGTTTTAGGTCGATCAAGCACTACTTTTTGATGGACAAGGGAGACTTCTTTGTGCACTTCATGGACCTCACAGAAGAGGAGCTGAAGAAACCTGTTGATGACATCATCCCTTCTCGCTTAGAGGCACTGCTTGAGCTGGCCTTGAGAACGAGCACAGCCAACACAGACCCCTTCAAAGATGATCTAAAGGTTTGTTATTTAAGCATATTTATCGCTGCATAAAGCTCTGCCTAAACCCAATTTAAGTAATTTAGTGCCTGCAGTAACATTAATTGTTAGGCATCAACACGACTGCAGAGTTTTTATATATCATGGAAACAGTGTCAGGTTAACGGGGCAATTTCGAAACTGCACGGAGTAATGATAGGTTAAAATGTTTACAAGGTTTCCTGTTGTTTTCCAGATCGACCTGATGCCCCATGATGTCATCACTCAGCTACTGCGCGTCCTGGCCATCGAAACCAAGCAAGAAAAGGCCATCATCAACGCTGACCCCACAGAGGTGGCCCTGAGTGGCCTCGAGGCTTTCTCTTTCGACTATATCGTCAAATGGCCGCTGTCACTCATAATCAACCGGTAAACAGCTTGAAGTGTGATGTGCAGTCTTGTGGTATTTGGTATGACTTGGATCAGGGAGGAAAATCAACACTGTATTTGTTCTTGTAGGAAAGCGCTGACACGATATCAGATGCTCTTCAGACATATGTTTTATTGCAAGCATGTCGAAAGGCTGCTCTCCAACGTTTGGATCAGCAACAAGTCAGCCAAGCAGTACTCCCTGCACACTGCTAAATGGTGAGAATAAAACTAGCTGACTCTCTGTTGTTTTTGTGTAAAGGCTGGGCACTGGGTGCATTCTAGTTCTTGTTTTATTGAAATTTGGCATCAAGGATACTGTACACCGATCATCCATAATGTTACAATGCACTGTAAAACATTATGATCAGTGTTGTGTACTTTCCCCTAGTGCGGCCTGGACAGATCTGGGCCATCTTGGTTGGGATCTGCATAGTTTTGGCCCTGCTGAGCCACGTACTGTGGTGCACTGGGTGCCTTTCATGACCAGCATTTATATCTTTATCAATCAGCCCAGACGGGCTAGCCTTTGTGTAAGCTTTTTATGCCCATGATCCTGTCACCTGTTTACTGGTATATAAATAATCATTTAATTAATGTTGTGTGGTGTTAACGATATGGCTGTTCGATATATGTATGATATATGTATCCATATAACATTTTTCAAATATTGTGTGCATTGTGTGTATATTATATACACAAACATATTTACATATGTATACATTTACACAGATACATTATCCACAAGCACATACTTCCACACTTATGTGTATACATACTGTAGATCTACCAAACATTTAAGTATAATTAAATTCTTCATCAAGTGTTTTTAAGATGTGTAAAATTTGTGACCAAGGGGCCTCCCAATGGCGCAGTGGTAAAGTGTTCGCCCTATCATCCGGAGATCGCCAGTTCGAGGTCTAGAGAGAGCTGATTGGCCGGGCTCTCTCAGAGGGGAGGGATGAGGGGTACTTAGTGCTCCCACATTAATCATGGCTCTACAGCCAATCAGGGGTGCCTGTGAGATCGCGCAACAGAAGGAGCAGATAGCGCTGTCCTCCGAGTGTGGAGGACACGGTGCGTGAGGGAGCAGTTCGAAAAGATGCGGTCGGCTGGCATAGTCTTCGCCCACCCGGCTGAGCGGTAGTAGTAGCCTTAATGTGGGAGCCCCCTAGTGACGGGGAGGAATTGGACATGACTAAATTAGGGAGAAAAATGGGGGGAAATCCCAAAAATAAATAAATTAAATAAAAAATTGTACAAAATGTGACATTGCTTTGACTCAGCATTGCTTTCCAGCTTGTTTGTTCACAATCAGTATTGTGGCTGGTTTAAAAAAAAGGGAAAAAGGGATGTTCTTTCCAAATACACCCGAAATGTATTTTTGATGCCTATTAGTGGTTGTGGTTTAAAGCTTATTAATGTTGGTGTGTGACATTTGATTGTCTTTCCTCTCTCTTCTAATTCTAGGTTTGCTGGTGCGTTTGCTCTCAGGCAGCGCATGCTAAACTTTGTACAGAATATCCAGTACTACATGATGTTTGAGGTCATGGAGCCCACATGGCACATCATGGAGAACAACCTGAAATCAGTTACCAGAACACTATAATTTCATTCAGTTTTTATATTTAGAAGAGCACAAATAAAAATTTATTCTGGAACATACTCAAGAGATGAAATTAAACTTTATTCATTTTTCTTGTTTCATCTTCTCAGGCATCCAATATTGACGATGTTCTTTGCCATCACACCAGTTTTTTGGATAACTGTTTAAAGGACTGCATGCTGACCAACCCTGAACTGCTGAGGATTTTTTCCAAGCTCATGTCTGTGTGCGTCATGTACACCAACTGCATGCAGGTTCAGATCAATTAGTCAATTACTAGGATTGTTTATAGAGTCTGTGCTGTTGAGTTTCAAGAGAAACACTTTTGATCTTTACTGACAGGAAACATGAATTTATTCTGAACAAATCAATGTCTGTTAAATGACTTCCTGTATTTCTCTATACAGAGATTTCCTCAGTAGTAGTTATGTTTGATCCGACAATCACTCTATTGTGATTCAGTCCTTGGTAGAGAGACGCAGCGAAGTACAGTTTGCGTCCTTTGTGATGTCTGGCCCCAGGCTTAAAGACCAAAAATTTTGTTCCAGCGATTCACCCAGAGCATGCGGATGGACAGTGAGATAAACCGATTAAGTCTGGAGCACGGCACCATGGAGGGTCCTCCGACACAGAGCGAGCGCACCGAGGAGGCAGAGAAGAAACGTTTGGCCTCCAAGGTAGTGTAGTTTTAATGCTGTGTGCAGTGCTGTCTTTAGGGTTTATTTCATTGGATTGACCTCAATATTGTAATTGTTTATGTTTTTAAGATTTAATGTTTCTTCTGTGCAATTACAGTTTTTAGCTGAGCATGTTGATTCCCTGCAGTCAGACTCAGGCTTTGAAGGCACCATCAGTAAGTTTGACAGTAACTTCAGCACGCTACTGTTGGACCTGTTGGACAAGCTGAGCATTTACAGCACTAATGACTGTGAGCACAGCATGATCAACATCATCTACAGGTAAGAGAGTCCTCAAAAACTCAGACAGAAGGATTAATTGAAAAAATCAGAGTAGTGCTTTTTTAAACTTTATAACAATTCAGGAAAGAATGTAGTTTTAAGAATTATATGGAGTAAAAAAAAAAAAACACAAGAAAAAAGAAAATTGGACCGTGTGAAGGGTTTTCCCAGGCCACCATACAAATGCTCATTTAATTACACAGTTAGTTACTTTATTAATTACACCACACAAATTACACCAACTTTATTTACTCAAACCTTTGCTTTTCGGCAGGCTCGACTTTAATGGGTTCTACACCGAGCGTCTGGAGCGGATGGCGATCGAGAGGGGTCAGAAGGCTGCCACGTAGCACTCCTACATGAGGACCTTCGCCAAGTCCACATCAAACAGCAATAAGAAGCTTAATGGCATGTTCTGCTCCACATAATTATGTTTAATATGAATGTGCTGTTCTCGACATTACCTAAAATCTACTTAGAGTTTTGCTGTACAGTTATATAACAGCTCAGTCACGACTGAGTACTTTGTTGTCTTTATTCTTCCATGGGACATGTAGCAGTGTTGTGTTGAAAAATAAGCAATTCTATAAGAAATGTTGGATTCTAACTAAATGAAGAGCTTTTGTGGTGTTTTGTAATATTTTTCCCCTTTCTTTTAACTACAAGCCCAATAAATGCCAGTGTTATAAAGTTCATAAACATTAAACATCACATGCTTATGGTGTAACGACGCGGGTTGCGCGAGGGGTAGAGCCGCGCTTAAACTGTTCTGAACAGGCAGATCCGCAGGCTGCTACCACGCGGAGTTCTGAACGGGCAAAGGCGCGGCCATTTATACACGCGGTTGCCAGGCAACGCCGCCGTCAGGCAATCAGCCTGAACGAGCCGCACCTGGCGGCGTGTCTATATTAGGGTCCTGATGCGGCCGCAATTCGTGTGATCATTTAGGTATGTCCGGTAAGGTATCAGGGCCAAGACAAAGACAAACGAAGAAAAAGACAAGCAAGCAGAAAGTAAAGAGCAGTGTTGGGTGTAACGCGTTAGAGTACTTGGATTACTTTTTTGATGTAATGAGTAATCTAACGCGTTAGGACCGCCATTCAACTACTCAGTTACTTGGTTACTTAAAAAAAAAAAAAAAAGTAATCCATGAGCCAGACAGCAGGCATTCCCAATCCATTAGTGTGTGTCGTCCTACAAGCCCCACCCCCCTCTGTTATTCCTGCTGTTATACCCCTATCTCACCTAGGCGGTTTGACTATGCGACGACCGACGCGCGGAAAGATGGAAACGTAATCACAGCGCCAAAACTCGCGGTGAATCATGATGAACCTTACTTACGGCCACCGCGTAGGTGAAATGGGGGTATTAGTAGTTAACAGATTATGGCCAAACTGGTGGTAGAATAATTATAAAGGTCTTGACTAAAACAAAATGCATCAGGACTCACAAAGGAGTTTTCATTTTCTGCATTGGGAAAGTACTCAAATTACTTTTTATCAGAAAGTAACGCAGTAATGTAACTGGTTACTTTTTAAAGACAGTAATTTTGTAATGTAATTAGTTACTTTAAAAACTAACGTCCCCACAACACTGGTAAGTGTATTAAGGTATCAGAATTAAAGGAAGCAGTGTTACTTTCAAATTTCTTTTTAACTTGATGTGGCAGTAATTGCCCCAGCCTCCTTAAGACGTCGGCGAGAGAGAGAGAGAGCGACACGCCTCAGTTCAAAAGACACAAACCCCTCTCTCACATAAATCCTCGGTAAGGGTAATAAGCCCCGGGAGGATAAAGGTTTTTTGTTTTGTTTCCCACAGCCCCGTCCGTTCTCATGTGTTTTCGGTTTCCTTTTAAGTTCCTAATTACTAATCCTACGCCATCTCCCATCTCCCAAGTCTTCCTGGCGTATCCAAGCAAACATTTGGACGTTTGATGACCGTTGAAACAACGTCCATCCGACACGCCCCGTCATGGTTGAAAAATAGTTCCAAAATGAAAGTTGAACGGACGTCTTTGACTTTAACTTGCCGTGAATTCGGCGTCTTTTCTGGACGTCTAATGTTTCGTCCATTAATGTGTGTGTAAAAATATATATACATATAAATATACAAATAAATATAGATGTAATAAATATTTGTATATACATATACATTTACATATTTGTGTGTGTGTGTGTGTGTGTGTGTGTGTGTGTGTGTGTATATATATATATATATATACACACACACACACATACACACAGCACAGACCAAAAGTTTGGACTCACCTTCTCATTCAGAGAGTTTTCTTTATTGTGTTCTTTATTGTGTTCTTTAGCCCAAACAAGTCTCTTCTGCTTGTTGCCTGTCCTTAGCAGTGGTTTCCTAGCAGATATTCTACCATGAAGGCCTGATTCACACAGTCTCCTCTTAACAGTTGTTCTAGAGATGTGCCTGCTGCTAGAACTCTGTGTGGCATTGACCTGCTCTCTGATCTGAGCTGCTGTTAACCTGCGATTTCTGAGGCTGGTGACTGGGATGAACTTATCCTCCGCAGCAGAGGTGACTCTTGGTCTTCCTTTCCTGGGGCGGTCCGCATGTGAGCCAGTTTCTTTGTAGCGCTTGATGGTTTTTGTGACTGCACTTGGGGACACTTTCAAAGTTTTCCCAATTTTTCGGATTGACTGACCTTCATTTCTTAAAGTAATGATGGCCACTCGTTTTTCTTGCCATAATACAAATTCAACCTCTTTGAATGAGAAGGGGTGTCCAAACTTTTGGTCTGTACTGTATATACACACACACATACATACACGTATACAAATATAAAATTATACAACATTTTTAAACAAAGGCTAAATATATAGTACAACAGTAACAGAGTAACATCAGTTAAACAATGAACACTCATGTTTAACCGGAGCATGTTTTAGATGTTCCGCCATTGCTACCTCAATATCGGAGTCTGTAGCATTTGGGCTCCATCTTTTCACTGCATCTGAGAGAAGTGAATATTAAAAAAAAGATATTGTAGGTACATGAAATTCACTTAATTTGAAAAAATGTCTTTATGATCCTACAACTAAATTAAAAATACATCTTGGAACAACATTTTATCAATTTCATTAAAGAAGCATTAGGAAAAAAAGTAATCAACATGCATTACAACATTGCATTGAATAATCTTTTGATGAAAGGTAGATGTTCTGCATTGAATGTGTGCAAGATTAATGAATAAACAGCATGTCACCTTCAAAACCACTGTGGTTGAGAAAGCCCCATAACTATGTGAAAGTGAACAGGACATTTATGTCTTTTAGACAATATTCCTTAAATAGATAAAAGATACCAATAAAAAATACAGAAATAATAATAAAAAATTCACGTCATAAGGCCAAAATTACCTTGAATTATACTATATAAGGTTGGAGCTCTAAATGGCTTCTTTTGAAGTTGGGCACCGCCCGTCTTATTGAATTTTGCCATTAAGGCATTCGACATGATTCTGTGAAAGAAATTACTCAGGATTACTCCATAAAATTTACATGCAAAGTCAATATTACAATTATCAGTTGTAATATTGTTAGAGTGTCACTTGCATGCAATGTTAAATCATACACTTTTACAATCAATCATCTGTCATGTATCAAGTTCCCTGAACTATGTCCTTATCCATATCCACATTTTATGATAACTAATTAGTCATTAATGTTTTTGATTAATTAAATTATGTTTCATTAGTCAGTACAGACATCTAAAACCTTCTGAACATAGGCATGTATGTGAGGAGATATAATAAAAGATTAAATCCTGAATTAAAAAAAAAATACCTAAGGCTGTGTTTATTTTTGTGGCCATAATGTACATATACATTTTATTATGCAGCATATATACATTTCACTGTTTCATATCTCAAAATATCTAAAAGGATTTAAAATTGTTCCTACACTTACACCATCAAACCCTGCAACAATCAGACCTTATTCTAGAACTGATACATATATAACTGATACTTATTCATACTCTGCATGTTTCCAAACTCTTCTTGCCCTAACAAATGCACTGCTTATTTGCCCTCCCCCACTCCAATCCCATCTGAAATTATATCTTCCAGCTTCTGATTGACTGAACACACCTGATCCAGGTAACCAGCAGTGGGTAGGGCAGGGATAATTGGAAAACAAGTAGGCCAGGTGTCCTTGAGGACCATGGTTGGGGACTCCATATCTATTACACCATGTTCCTGTAGTAGCATGAAACTGCCCTGCTCATTTGTAAATATTTTTTAAGGCAGTGAAACAAAATCCAAAAGTTTGCTCAACTGCATAAAATAGCTCGACTTAAGTGTAGCTCAACTTTATATTGAGAACTCATGCTAACAGACTCAAACTACATATCAATTCCTTCGTGTAAAACATATAAACATTTATAAAACAATAACAAATTGACTCACCCAACAGGATTTTTTAAAAATGATTTTAATTGCACCCTCCTCAAGGCCTCCCCTCCTCTTGGCAGTAAATAAAACACATGAACATGCATTAACTCTCTCTCTCAAGATAATCTAGAATAGCGCGAGATTTATACAAAATAGTGGCGGCACTGTTTCCAAATTCAAATGGAAAGAACTTTATTACCCACATGGGCAATAAAACGCACGCAGAGTAGTTTTTTCTTCTTCTTTTTTTAAGTTTGACAAGCCACACCCAACTTGGACTTTAAATGGTGACCAGATATATACCTGTTTATATGTAAATGCATACTTTTCATAAAAATAATAAATTCATTTTGTAATATACGAAAACACGGCTCGCATATTGGAAAATGCAGTGGATTCACAATCACTTACCCGCACAGAGCACTTTGTGAATATATAATTTGTCATAAAACAAGATGTAAATAAAAATTATTGTGTATTTCATAAACATTTTCTCCTTTTTTCCCCAATGAGTCTTGCTTGATTATAGACGTGTAAAGGACGTCAGTGGCCGTCTATTCACAACTTCTTAAAAACTTCTCGGGGCACTTACTTTTTATTGCAGTATTAACCACGGTGTAAGTACAATCCTTCGCTCAATACTACAGTGCCTGTTTCACGTTCGCTATTACAGTGGATTTATTAAAGGATCATGATGGACTGTAAATGCACGTTTAAAGGACGTCACATACTGTAGTGGACCTTCTCTCACACATGCACTCATTATTGAAATGCACTTCACTAAAAGTCAAAGTGACAGCTATACATGCAACCCCAGACAACATGTACAAATGTATCTGAAGGCATTTTTAGGAAATGTTCTGCGTCACATATTTTTACCGATTTATGCCGTCTTACCTCGACTGTTTTTGGCCAAGGACACGACGTTGCCGTCGGACCAATGTTTGCTGGGATCATAAGCACTCTCACAAACTCCTGTTTCGCTGACCCTCTCTAAAGCCCTGCGTCAGGGGTCTTATCATATATGGATCATCCGATCATGACACCTGCTCACTTATTACTAGAACAGTTATCAAAAGAGAGTCACATCTTTTCTTACAGTATAAAAGCACATTTATTACGTGCTGTGATCAGATGGACTGAGTTCAGGTACTTGTGCAGACACTTTTTCCACTTCAGCATTGGTCATGTCTTTATGGAGCTCGCTTCATCATGCTGCAACAAGTTTGGGTTTTTGAGTTTGGAGAAGGTTCACATATTTGATTGTCATGTGTCTACAAACTATTGATCATATAGTGTATTAATCCAATAGACATGTCTAGTAAGTGGGCAATAGCATAGCGAATATAAAAGCGTATGTAAATGATGCTTTCAGAAGAGCATCAAGAATTAAGAGAGAATATTTAAAGCATCTAATACTAATGATGTAAATAACACACCTCTGGGTGGTTTAAACAAATGCAAAACAGATACTATAAAAATGTAAATGATTCTACAATAATGTGAAAAAGTATTACAGCAAATAACTGCTGTAGAGCAAAGATTTCTTCTTTCTACGTTAAAGAAAAAAGTCAATAATTGGTGTCACGATCCAATTATTTAAAAAATAAATAGTCTCAGGGACAGGTCATGCTTAAGTCTCATGAGGAAATTAACTGCTTTCTTTTATTGAACATCCTGCAGAACCAGCTACAGTCCTTCTAACTTTTTATAAAAAAAATTTTAACTGTAAATTGGTATTTTACATAATTTGCTGCTTTTTATGTTCGGAAATTAGAAATGCTTTTTGTACTGACTGAATAATGAAGTCATAAACATTTACTGTAGAACAAAGTGTATTCTAAAGAACAAACACAGAATACTTCAAAAATCCCACAGTATAGTGCACCTAACTTATTTAAAAAAATAAGTAAGATGTTCAGGACTGAACCAAAGTTTAGTGTATTTACTGTATACTGAGCACATTGTACTGCATTTGAGAGAGAAAAAAAAATCATGATGCTCACCAGAGAGTTAGAGAGTCGCATCTTTTCTTTCTTTCTTTCTTTTTTTTTTTTTTAACTACACGTTTCGTGGAAGGTTTTGTTTAACTTTTTTTGTTTAAGGTTTCTGTTATATATACTTAGTTCAAATAAAAATAAAAGAATCCTGTGCTATTAATATTCCCTGGTTAGATATTTTCCTCAGATTGATTATTAAAGCAGTTGTGCTGAATGTGTGTAAATCCACACCCTCCTCCCAGTGTCCAGCCCTTCTGCTCATAAGCATTGACTTCCGTGAGAAAACAAGACTGAGGACTCCAGGCAAAAGACTCAGGCATATTGACAGGATAAAAGTTTATTATTATTATTATTATTTTTATTTTTATTTTTATTTTTTTGACGTGCATCAGTCATGTTGCGTGTTGTGGTTGAGTCTGCTTCAGGTCTTCCTAAAAAGAGGCTCGGCAGTCCGGACCCCATCACATCTGTGGTGTTTAAAGGTAAATGCTGAGACAGACTGAAAAGACTTGTTTGTATGTGTGTGTGTGTGTGTGTGTGTGTGTGTGTGTGTGTGTGTGTGTGTGTGTGTGTGTGTATGTGTGTGCACACTTCCATCTGGGAAATGCAAAAAAAAGCTTTCATGTGACCTGTTTGATACTTTTGAAAAACAGTTACAATGTTACATTTAGAAGAATGTGAATAAAGAAGAAAGAAAGGCACAGAGATAATTTAACTGTAGAATGTATTCACAACCAGAATATATGAGTATGTATGCCTAGTTAGTATATAAAGAAAAGTCCAGAGCCTAAACACTGTAAAAACTGGTATATTCTGTATACTGTATCTATATGCATTTACAAGAGTGCAGAAAGGTTGAAATGAATAACAGATGTGTGTGTGTGCAGATGTAGTGTCCTTTAAAGGACATAGTGTATTAAAGTATCAGAATTAAAGGAAGCAGTGTTACATAAAAAAAAATCTTTAACTCGATGTGGCAGTAATTGCTGTCAAAAGTGTGTGTGTGTGTTAATAGTGTGTTAGAAGTGTTGCAACAAACCCAACTGGGATAGACACCTGTGAAAAGATTGCCCTTTATTGTCCTTGAGCTGGGTTACCAGTGTTACATAAAATGTTAAATGAATGATTAATTGCTTAATTAAAAGTCCTGAGTGCGTAATACCTACAGATTTCAATGAACTATTACAGACCTTTCGTTGAATTAAACTGAAGTTGTTAACTAACATTGTGCGATTCATGGACACCAACAGTACTGAATTAAGTCCTGCTTGTTTAATATCTAGAGCATTACAGTACTTGGACTCCTACAGTGTTGATTAACACTTGTTAAAATAACTCTTAAAGGTGATCATCAGTATGTACACAGTGATATGTAAATAATACGGGTGTTTCTTCAACACTGGATTAATCATGTCACAACGTGTGTTTCTTATACACACCTATGTAAAATTCTGTAATTCAGACAGATTTAGTTATGGGCTAGATCATAAACAACAAGCTGAAAATTGTGTAACGCATAAGATGTCCTTTGTTGCGATCATCATCATAATTATTATTACACATATCTAGTGAAAACTTTTATACTTGTATCTTATATAAAATAATTCTTGGAATAAAGGAGTAGCAAACATGAGATAGCAGTTTTTGTACTGTATCATTGTTGTGGGTTAAACTGCAAGACCTGGTGGAATATAGACTTGAAAACTGTTTTGAAAAAGTTTTTCAAAACAATAGTAGAGATGTTTCGCTGAGGTTTGAATGAATGTACCAATGTGTACCAATGTGCATGGTGCATGTATGTGCATGAAGAACTCGTATCCTATCCTCATGCATAAGGACTGTGCTGGCAAAAGAGTGTTTTTTTTTTAAAATAAATAATAATAATAATAAATTTTATTTGTAGGCGCCTTTCATGACACTCAAAGACACCTTACATACCATAAAATACAACATACAAACATGGAAAAAATAAATAGATAAATAAATAAAAGAAAAAAGCAATATGCACACAATAGTGTTATATATATATACAATTATAGTATTATAGAACTGTCCTGTTTTCCCATTAAAACTGTATGTACTGTACATTTCCTGATTTTTCTTTTGTAACAAATGTTTATTCCGAATTGAGTTTCTTACACATTTTGCACTTGCATTAATAAAGAAATGTTTAAATACAAAATTACCTGCATGGACATATTTTAAATGACTCAACATTATTGTTTTTTTTTTTTTTTTTTAGGCGAAACAAAGAAAACTCGGTACATCAACAGTGAACTTAATCCTGTCTGGAAAGAGGTAAGACTGCACTGATGCCTGCTTAAAACATTAAGATCTTATTTCTGAACATAATTTCTAATATGAGGAGTGTTCAAGTCAAACCGAGATTTTTTTATTGTGCAGAACAAAGAGTAAAAACTCCCTTTATTTCTCTATATAATCACCTGCTACACTAATACACTTATCCCAGCACGCTTGACATCACTAGACTTCCTGCTTTGTGTCTGAAACTCTGGCCTCCCAGGAATTTCTTTAATGGCCGCAAAATGTGAAAAATCAAGTCGAGACAGGTCATCCAGTGATTTTCAAGGCGTTCCACTGGCTGAATGTTCATGAGAATGACTGCAGTGGCCGGGATCGTCATTAATGGATGTATGACCTGTTTTAAAACGTTCGCACCATTTAAGAGTCTCCTTAAATAAAAGTATACCTTTCATTTACGAGATATATCATTCTGGGTCCTGGGTTTGACTTGAACACTCCTACTAATTATTAATACAGTATTTAAACTTTTATTTAGTTTCTCATTGACATTTACCTGTGGCTTATACACTACCTGGTCAAAAAAATATTGAGCTGCATCAAGCAAAGAAAACATTTAAGTAGATTTGAAATTATTGGAACTCTCTCACTTATCGTCTATACCGCATTATCCTGTATTCAGGGTCGGGGGAATCTGAAGCCTATTCTAGGAGACTTAGGGCATGAAGCAGGATATACCCTGGACAGGGTGCCAATCCATCTCAGGGCACACACACATTCATTCACACATTAGGGGCAATTTGGGGATGCCAGTTAGCCTAATCTATATGTCTTTGGACTGTGGGAGAAACCGGAGTATCCGGAGGAAACCCACCAAACCAGACTCATCAAAAAACCTTTAATTTATTAGGGAGTATCAATATTTGACTTTGGAGCATGGAAAGGGGTCTGATGAATCCAGATCAATGGTATTTATACAATGGTATAATTTTCTAGAGCAATGGTAAGAATGGAAGCTCATGAAGCTAAGCATCATGTACATCATGGTCACTGTACAAGCCTCTCTAGTCAGTGTTCAGTTGGTCAGGTCTAGACTCGGCAAAGTTATGTGATTAAATGAAGTCAGCCGAAGACCTGAATGTACAAAATGACCACAGCATCACATCAGTGGAGTTTTACTTCCCTGATGGCACAGCCACATTCCAGGACTTAAAATTGTGAAAGAGTGGATCTGGGAGATTCAGGAATAATTTTTACACATGAACTGTACACCACATTGTGTGCTGTGAAAGATAAAGTGGATTAAATGAAATGTTAAAGTGTGCAGCTTCTTTTTGGCCAGGCAGTGTATATTTCCTGCTTAACACAACATTCAGAACAGTTGTTCTATGTAGATGAACACAACCCATCAGACTCTTTCTTTTTCAGACACTTGAATTTGACCTAAAGGGTTCCTCTCTTGATTCCTCATCCTACATTGATGTGATTGTAAAAGACTTTGAGGCTCTTGGAAAAGACAAGTAAGTTTGTTATTCGTTTAAACATCTGTAGTGGGCACATTCATATTTTAGTTTTGTAGCTAGTTTTACTTTTTTGTTCTCCTGATAGATGGGCAGTCAGGTGGCTAAAATAAATTCCTTTTTATACATAATTTAAATATATATGGCAATTTAGATTCTCATTCAGATTTGGATGAATTATATTAGAGCCATAACTATCAGCTGGTATGGATTGATGCATCTCTTTACTTGTATCATAAAAGGAACAGACAAATTGTTAGTAAAAAAAAAAAGAATAAAATGCTATTTTTTAAAAAATATACTGATCTTTAGATGGGCTTAGAAATCAGATTTTCTGTAATTCTGGTACTTCATTATTATTGTTTGCAAACTAACACTAAGCTTACTTCAGATTCTGAATGCAGTCAAATCAATTTAAGCCACTAAACTGAAACATCTTAAAAATGACGAATTGGTTTTGTACATTTTAAAGCCAATGTGAAGCCAATCGTCTAGAAAAGGTCACTAACTTGTTGAGTATTTGCTAGTGAAAACATTTTACAGTATGTAGTCGTTATTGGTTTTCCTAAATCTGACAACTTTTAACTCATGGGTTATGCATCTGTTAGCTTAATAATATAATGATGTGTTCTGCAAGGCCAACCAAGATTGTACAAATAGGCAATGGGGTAGCATTATGTTTTTTTATTATTGTGTTATTATACTGTATAATTTGGGTTTGCTACTGTTGCATTGAATTATCTATAACAAATAAAAAGGCATATTCGCTGTGTCCAGTAGTGATGGGAAGTTTGACTCATTTTACCGACTCGGATCTTTGAGTCCCTTTCAGCAAAATGAACAAATCTTTTTTCGGGTCATTTTGTTCCTTTTATTTTATTTTAGCAAAATATAATTTAAATATGACTTGTTACTTCCCTAACAGGTACTCCTTATCAAATCATTGATCACACAACAAACATGACAAAAATATATAAAACATTAAATCATTATTTACCTAAGTCTTTAATCTACGATTACCAAAGAAATCTACCTCTACCAAAGAAAAACAATTATTATATCTGCAAACTATTATACAGTTGGTTTACTGATAGACAGAGACTGTGTCTAATTACAAGGACAAATAAAAAAAAAACTTTCTTTCTGGCTCAGACTGCATAGGTTAAAGCTTATGGAGCTGTCACATGATGAACAAACAACTAAAAAAAAACGAAAACTTGAAGTAATTCCTGTACAGAACATATGATATTCCACATGAGCGACTGAATAATCATTCCCTGAGACGACTGGTTCTTCCCGAGTCAGGCTTAAGATTCGTTCATAATGAATGACAGATCAGTAGTGTTCAGTAATTTCCCTATATACACTAATCAGCCATAACATGAGCACATTAACATTGATCATCAATTATATACTGGTAAACTGGTGACAGGATCATGGGCATCGAAGTCTAATACATGCCTGTGGGGACTAAAGGACAGCCCGTCTAGTCCAATCCTACGGAAGAGCCAATACAACACCAAATTGCTAACAAAAAAAGGCAAAGCTGGCCACAATACCAGCACACCAATTGACACTACAGCCCACAGTGCCTAAGGCCCAGCAGGCAGACCTAGCTTCCAAATTCCATTGATCTCAATCCAATCGAGCACCCATGAGATCCCACCCCATAACACAGAGCACACAAAGGATCCGCCGCTAATGTCCCAGTGCCAGACACCACAGCACAGCCCCAGAGGTCTTGTGGAGTTATGCATGATCGGGGTCAGAGCTGCCAGGCCACACAAGGGAAACCTGCATAATACTGGCCTTAATGTTTTACGATGTAATCTTATGGTGGATTTGTGTTATTCATTCTTATTTTTTGTTTGTTTGTTCCTGGATTTTGTTCTATCCTTACAGTGATCAATTTTCATTCATTATGTTGTGTGTGTGTCTCTATTATTTTTAGAGAACAGTGTCTGGTTGTAACGCACTAGTAAAGCTTCAAGTATTTTAATAATGCAACTCATTGTCGTTGCAGTTAACCGAGTCAGGTCTCCGAACAGAAGGCGCTCTCAGAGTCGGTAGCTAACGAGTGTCTCAGCAGCTCTTCCTACATAACCAAACATTTCAAACTTTCATGCAAATGTAACTGTGAGGTGTAAAACCTCATTCAGTTGTGCTAAATAACAATGCATGAAATGCTGCATGCTATCATGGGAAAGCAATCAGTGATTAGGTAGTGTGAAGTATTCTCTTGTGAGCATGTCCAAAAATGTTTTATTTCTGTGATAGCATAGTAAATTTGCAGACAGGGGTATCTTTTAAAGAATTTGTCATTTTTAATCAGTTTAATGCTGTAGAATGTCCAAGAAACTATTTCCTGTTATTCTGGTCCCCCACAAAAGAAAAAAATAATACACACATTTTACTTTATTGAACAAGAGAATTTTTTAAATTGGTGTATTATTAGTCTTAGATTATATGGAGTATCTGCCATACTGTTACTATAGTCATCATATAATTTTATATATACATTAAATGTATAAATTTCAACTAATATCAACCTTATTGCTACATTATCACCTTTTTCAAAATCAGAATTAATACTTACAGGAACAATATTACAGTACATACTAATGTACAGGTTTTAGATGGTTCTTATGCTCAAATCCTTAGGTTACTGTGTGGTTCAACAAACAAAAAACATTTGTCTGAAACCGATCAGGTACAGGTTACTGTACTGAAAATTAGAGTAAAATAATGTTCAAAAATGAGAGGCAAAAAAAAAAAAAAAAAAAAAAAAAGCTTGAGGTTCAGGAGTTTTATTTATATTATACAAGAAAGTCTGGCTCTTCTGAAGAAATATATGCAGTTTAGCAAAACAAATAACCAGGAACTGCCTCGGGATGAGAGACTGAATCATAAACATGCGACCAGGAAACTGATTGATCTGAAGTGTTTTTGTTTAAGGGTGCAGTCAAGGCTTTTGCACAAACAAACATCATTGTTGGGTGGGTTTTACACTGGAACTGTAGCAAACTCGATTTAGATTAGATTTAGATATAGATTATATAAAGTGGTCAAGTAAAAGATTAATCATCCATGTGGGTATGGCAGTACTAACAGTTATAACAGTTGAAAACCCTGAATTAGGGAATATCTTTTGGAAGTAGTTTTGGAGACCTGTAAATTTTTTGTCCAATGGCAATAAAGCTCTTCTGGTAGCTTACTAATATTATATTTGTTTTTTTTCCTTTTATTCCCTTCCATTTCCTTTTGTTACTTAGACATAATGCATTGAATATCGTCCTTAAGGTAGAATATTGTATCGTGATGTTTGTATTCCAAGAACAAACAAAAATTGTTTTTATATATGTTTTTGCACTTGGAATAGGTACATATTCCAAGTGCAAAAACATTTATACAAGAATGTAATATTAACGTTACTACACTAGCGCAACACTCGTTACTGTCGTTTCAAACCAACACATAAATATGAAGTATAGGGAATATTAATCAAACCAAAACTAACAATACATCAAACTGTGACACCAAGACAGATTATCATCTTAATATCCACATGTTAAGCATAAGTCAGTGTTTGTCTAGTGTCTGAAGCACTCCCAGTATGCAGATAATATTTAATTTCAAACATTCTATTTCCACAGTAAAAACTGGTCGAACTTTAAAATTCTTGTGATGATGAGTTGGCAAAAGCCGGCATGTCTTCAGGTCAGGTACAGTAAATGAGTGTTTGCATTGGGAGGAGGTTTCCTTTTTGGCTGTCACAAAACATGCAAAGGTTTTTTTTTTATAATTTTTTTTTATTTGGAAGTCAGGTTCTGTAAAACTTGCGAAAGTTGTTTTCTAATTCCTCATTTTTTATGGAGTGCAGAGTTCAAATCTCAGTTTTCCTTGGCATCGGTCTCCAGAGCTTTCAGCTGAATGTGAGGCTTTTCCCTTACTGTACTGTACATCTACCTTATTAACACAGCACTTTGGCTTGAACATGGCCTGGTCTAAACAGGCGGCAGTGCTGTCCCAAATTATGATTATCAGTCAAATGAAAAAACTAATTTGAGAATCAATTAATGTTTTTTGTATTTATTACTTTTTTTTTGTTGTTGTTGCAAAAATAAAAATGTACTGGAGCATTGGTCAATTGTTCTCAGTAGTCTCTTCTACTGCTACTTTCACCTTTAATCAGGGCATTTGGTAACTTAAAAGTGCTAGTATCAGTACCTCAAGTAAAACAAATATTTGCAGAAAATATGCAATATTTTTTAAAAATATTTTTATGTTTAAATCAGAATTTCTTTGGCCAAGTATGTTGACGCACTAGGACACACACACACAAAGTTGATTCCGCCTGTGGGTGACTCTCAAAAGTACAGACATACATAATGACACTGTACATCTTGTTTATAGACAAGAGACTATCCACAGGAAGTGCACAAAATACATTCAAGAACTCACACACATACACAGACTCGTGCTTGTTTATACACTACGGGCAATTTTGGAACACCAATTAGCCTAATCAGCATGTCCTTGGACTGTGGGAGGAAACTGACCATGCACAGGGAGAAAACGCAAACTCTATTCACATAGACCAGCTCAGGAATCATACCCTGACCTTTGAGGTTCGAGGCGCCATTGCTAACCACCATGCTGCCACATTCAATAACTCTCTTACTCACTCATCATCTATACCGCTTAGTTCTGTATTCAGGGTCACGGGGGGCCTGGAGCCTATCCCAGGAGACTTAGGGCACATGGCAGGGTACACCCTGGACAATCCATTTCAGAGCACAGACACACATACACTCACTCATTCATAAACTATGGGCAATTTGGGAATGCCAATTAGCCTAACCTATGTCTTTGGACTGTGGGAGGAAACCCACCAAGCACGGGGAGAACATGCAAACTCCATGCACACAGAGACGGGAATTGAGCCTGGCCGGGGATCGAACCCGGACCCTGGCGGTGCAAGGCGACAGTGCTAACCACTGTATGGAACAGATCAGCAATGTACATAAAGTGAGTGTGCATGGTAGTGTAAATAACATTAGTCAGCATCATATGATAAAGAATGTTTTTTTGTTTGTTTGGTTGGTTTTTTAATGACTGTTTGTACAATAAACAATATACAGTACAAGATGTGTGAGTAGTGCGGACAACAATAATATGTCTCACATATTGAGATGAAGACATGACTCACTGTTCTTCCAATACCATATTTGTATATAATGATGGTCTACTGTTTATGAGGGTGATTGCCTGAGGAAAGAAACGGTTCCTGTGCCTGTCAGTTCTGCCGTACAGGGTTCTGTAGCACCTGTCAGAAGGGAAGTGGTGAAAAGTTGTATCCAGGGTGTGAGTTAAAGTTAAATGTGCCTTTAACTTTCTCTGTAGTTTTTAAATATGTTTTATATATAAACTTTTTGGAAAAAATTACCCTATACCGAGCAAGGAGCCGTATATGGTAACTTTACTGATTTTTATTTGCAATGCAAAATGACATACGTTGAAATGTTCTCATACACACGCACACAAAAAAATTCTTGAAATTTTTACATTTTAGTGAATGTTATCAAAGGAATGAAATATATACATATTTTATACCCTTTATACCGATTTGTTTCATTTTAAAGGCTTTAGTAATTTTACTTTATCAAGCATGCTTTGTTAATCAATCGAAACAGTCAAAACAATCAAAATCAATGCGAAATTGGATTCAATCTTTTGTTACAGGTTTATCGGCTTTGCGAAAGTCTACTTAAAAGACCTAGCTAGTGGAGAAGTGAAGTCGCTCCCTTCAAGAGGGTTGCCTTTAGTTAATGAAAGCAAGCAAAATATTGGAGTAAGTGCTTCAACTTCTTCATTTTTATTTGAGTATAAAGCACATGGGGAAAATTAAAGCTAAATTCTATCATGATTAAGATAACTGCGTATAATTAATCTGTTGTCAATCTCTCTAACTGTAGGCCACAATCGATCTTCTGATTGGTTATGAACCTCCAGCTAACGCTCCTCCGAACTCAAATGATCGACTAGATGGCGGTGCGGCAGGAACCACCGGTATGTTTTTTTAAATTATTATTTATTTATGAATTTGTTTTTATCCTTACCAACAAAAATCTAAGGATGGATTGGCAGAATGCTGGATAATTTTTTTTTTCCCAAAGCAGCTTTTCTTCTCTGGAATGCAGTTAAACTTGTTGCATTAGTAACATCCATTCACTGGATCAAACCCGATATCGTATTACTGACATGTTTAAAAAGGTACAGTTTATGTGAACCTTCTAATATATTGCTTTAGAAGATGGAATGAGATTGAAAGGGAAGCAGTTTGTGGAGAACTGGTCAGGACTTTGAACAATCAATCCCATTTACACCATCAACTGAAGGCGCAGATGGTAAGCCAAAGCTGTTGCTTCAAAGAGAGGTTTTGATGTTTAAATGAATACAAGGCGGGGACAGCGTGCCAAACCATCGCTGGGCACACATACATACTCACACACTACAGGCAATTTGGGAATGCCAATTAACCTAACCTACACGTCTCTGGACTACAAACTCCATGCACACTGAGATGGAAATCAAACCCGGATCCTGGAGGTGCAAGGCGACAGTGCTAACCACTACACCACCATGCCGCCAAAGTGCAATCACACTAGTTTATATCTTCTGAACAAGTTTACTTTATTTGTTTTAAGCCGATATTGTGTTATGCCAGTTAGTAATACGGCCATTTTGATTGTGTCTTACTTCAGTAATGTTCAAAGAGACATTGTATATAAAAATTGTATATGTTTCAATGCTACAGTATATAATGTAGAACAATTCAACTGTATTGCACCAACAATTTAACTTTGTAAATGTAATCAATTTAAGGTTGGTAGTAAACAATGTAGAATGTTAATGTAATATAAAGAAAATATAGTTCTGTGCAAAAGTCCTGAGCCACCCTCATTTCTTCATATTAAATTACTGAATATGATGTAGAAATGTGAGCCAAAAAGGTCCTTCAGGAGAACTACCATTCCTCCATTAAGAAGACAAGAAAGTCTGGCTCTTTGGAAGCAAATGAAAAAAATGAGGGGTGGCTCAGGATTTGTGTACATTTTTGTGTTTGTGTTTTTGAACAGGTGGCGCAGATGGAACTGAAGATGCCACTGATACAGGGGGTTTATCTCCCACTCAGTCGGGTCAAAAATCTCGGACCAGAAAACAGAGGCCTTTATCTAACAAACCGCAGGACTTCCAGGTACAGTGGCTTCCCCACCATGTCTAAGAAAGAAAGATTCTTAAATAAGGACTTAATTTGGGTCAAATTTAGTTCCTTTTTACCAATGCTGAAAAACGAAAGAACACTGAGGTGTGCATTTGGATGTACTGTAATTGAAACTTTCTTCCATGATCAAGATCCGAGTCCGGATCATCAAAGCTCGGCAGTTGCCTGGAAACAACATAAAGCCTTTTGTGAAAATACATGTTTGTGGAGAAACCCACAGGACTCGCATCAAACGAGGAAATAACCCCTTCTTTGATGAGGTATTGATGTACATTTCTGTATGCATGCATACTGACGGGATCAATGTTCCTAGCGTGTGCATAAACACTCAGTAAAACTCTTCTCTTTGTCAGTATGGTGGATTAATGTGTACTTATTTTAATATGACTTTTTGCAGATTTTCTTCTACAACGTCCACATGTTGCCATCAGAGCTTTTTGATCAACACGTCAGCATTCGGGTTAGTAAAAAATGATTCAGGTGGAAATGTACTGACATGGAAGTTTAAAAACAAACTTCATCAATCGTCAAATTTAGATTAATAGCTTCGTTAGTGGACAAATGCATAAATTCTGCCATAACCTTGATTTAAAAATATTCCACTTTTTGGAACGAGATGTAATTTGTCATCTTAAATATTGAATCTGTTACTTTATATTTTTATTTCTTTTTTATTTTTTGAGTATTCCATTGTCATTATAGTGTGTTCTGTTTCAAATTTATAAAACTGGAGTGATCCAGTATTTTTCTAAAGAAGCTGAAAAAAATTTTCTCTCCTGCTACAGGTGTACAACTCCTCATCACTGAGGGCTGACAGTCTTATGGGAGAATTTAAGGTATTCCATATAAACTTAATACAGAACATATTGACTACTGTACATCCAGCAGGTTAAAAAAATGAAATACACTTAAGGTTTGTAATAATAATGTTAATTTTTTTATTCTCTTTACTGTTTCAGGTTGTTGTTGGTTACATCTACGATGAACCGTGTACGTTTCTGAATTTCCGCACTGCAGCTTGATTTATGTATGACTGCTCATGTTCACTTTAGCAAAACAATGACATTGTGTGTGTTTTTCCTGTCGACTATAGCTCACTGTGTCATGAGGAAATGGCTGCTTTTAAATGACCCAGATGACTCAAGCTCTGGAGCAAAGGGTTACTTGAAAGTCAGCATGTTCATCGTTGGGACCGGTGATGAGCCTCCGGTACTCATTTTGTCTAATCGTGTCCTCACTATTGCTTTAACATCTAGTGAGCTGAATATCCTCACACAGTATGAGGACATGATTTTTTCTCCCAACTGCATTTTCTATACATATATCCTTATGAAATATTTATATGAGGATCATTGGGAATATTTTTCCCCATACTTCAATCTGTTTGAAAACATTGATTATTTTCCTAGATCAATAATTGCATCTATTGAATTAAGAAAGGTAACATACTTTTGGAGCGCATGCACTGTAGGTGCATTCCAAGATGCTCAGTAGTCCTCCTGAATGAAACAAAGTGGTGATAGTATTGATGTCTCACTGAACAGGTGGAGAAGAGGGAGCAAGACAGCGCTTATGATGACGTAGAAAGCAACCTCCTGCTGCCCGCTGGAATCGCGTTGACGTTGATTACGGTGCAGCTCAAAGTGTTTCGTGCTGAGGACTTCCCTCAAAGTAAGCCGGGATTTCTTATCATACAGTACTGTAATCAACCAGTATTTATTTACATCATGCAATGCTGTCATTTCTCAAGGAGAAACAGTTGAAGCAAACCCAGCTGCATGAACATGCTTGAAACTTAATATTACACCACCATTTTGTTTAGTCCTTATTTTAGCTTGGAAAGTAAAAAATATGTAGAAAATTTTACATCAAGAAATGTTTTACCAAAATTTTTTTTGTTTATGACCGAATGTCGTCTGACTATACATATAATATTCTTTTATTATTCAATAATTGTGCCCTCACCAGCTTCTCTATTTCACTCTTTATGTATAAGCAAAAAAGGGTTAAAACTTTACCTCTGACTGTGTCAAAACCTACAGTATGAGTCTTTCAAAAATGTTAAAAGAAATCTTCACCATATATAGAGTGTATTTACTGTACATATTTTTCTACTTTGCAAATTAAATGCTACATTGTAGAAATACAGTATGTTTTAAAGAAATGTGTTTTAAAAAAGTGATTTATCCTGTGGCTAAGCTATGCCGTTCAATTGAACTTTTAAGCTAATTATAATTGAAACGTTAGTGGAGCTGTGTGATCATCAAGATTATTTTAGTTCTGGTCCCAGGTAGAAATGAGAGGGTTGCGTCAAGCAGGGCCTTTACATTTACAGCATTTGTCAGACACCCTTATCCAGAACAATTTACATTTATCTCTTTCCACATACTGTATGAGCAGCTCAGTGTTTGTTAAGTGCTTGCAAGCTGGCAGCTTGAGGGCCAGGGATTTGAACCTGCGACCTTCTGATCAGGAGGCCAATGCCTTAACCACTCAGATGTTCCTGAGTTTGGATCGACTGGTCCCCTGAGGCATCCCCTTAATGGCAGCAGCTACAAGAACAAAAACAACAGCATTTTTTTTCACCTTTTTTTTTTTATCCTGTCATGGAATTTTAGAATGGACTTCACAACTGTACTGTGATCAAGATTCATATTTACTTCACGTGCCCCAGAAAAGGAGCTTCCTCTATACTATTCTATAATATTAAACATCATGGAATGCAGCATCTTGCTTACACAGAAACTAATATTGAGAGTCTAACAACTTGTATTTTTCTATTACTGTACGTTTCCTCCCTTTTGTCATATACTGTATGTAGCACTGTTAGTAAAAATGTAAATTGTATGGTATATCTTGCTGTATACAGGAACTCGAACACAAGTCCTATCAACTTTTTAAAATATTTATTTTAATAATAAATATTTCTCATACTTTCAGTGGATGACTCCATCACTCAGTCTATGAAAGAGGCATTTGGAGGAGAAAGCAATAAAAAGAATCTAGTAGATTCATTCATCGAGGCCTGGTTTGCTGGGAAGAAGGTATAACACCTGAAATCGCATGCTCAAATGAGAAAACATTGTGTAGAATGTTCCACTGAGTTTTTTTTTCTTCTTTTGTTTATAGCTATGCACAAAAATAATTAAGCAGAATGCAAATCCTGAATGGAACCAGGTTCTTAATCTACAGGTTAAGGTAATAATGATGGGTGGCTTTGCATTTTTTTATATGTAGGATTTGTTGTTGTTGCTTGTTTTATGTGAATTAAGATATTTTCCCCCTTCTGTAGTTTCCATCTATGTGTGACCGGATTAAACTGACTGCATTCGATTGGTACGTTCCTTTAACACATGCTTGTCTGGTGTCTTTGTAGAGGAAATAAGAAAATGAAGCACACTTGTAATGTTGTTTTGGGATTCTGTCATGGATTAAATACTCCAGGACTTTTGAAATGGGAGAGTAAAAGCTGGGTGGATCCCAGCAGACTGTATGTGTCAGTGTGGTGTTTTCACAGTGCATTCCTCTGCTAAAACCCACTTAGGAGCCTGTGGAAATTTTGATGAGATCCAGTGCCGGGCTGCGACCGCCGCACATTTTGGGTCACGTGCTAGGTCGTTTTAACTGACGGTGTCTCTCAATCCCCTCCTCTTTTTTTAGGGATCGCCACACAAGAAATGATGCCATAGGCACTACGTTCTTGAATCTGACCTCAATATCATCCTCTGGTAGTGAAGTTGAAGGTATGGCATTTAGGGTGGAGTATAAAATACATATCATTAAATATCAGTATTACAGTACAGTATTGTACAGTAATAAAATGGGTTGTTCTGGGGTTACCTATTGAAAAGTCTTTCCTGCTTTATTGTTCTGCTACACTAGTGGAGGAAATGTGTTTTCAGGATATACAGGTAAATAGGTTCAACTCCTTTCAGCTTTTCCATAGCTCTATGCATGCTGTTCAGAAGAGTCACACATATTAAACAATATAAAAAATAAAATAAAAAACTGTTTCTCTATTACTGCTTCTTTGCTTGCTCATATTGGTTATCCAGTTGTATGCTACTGTATTACGTACTGTATTACCAATCTAGATACAACCTTCATAATCTCAATGCAACATGGTTCACCCAACTTACACACAGATCTCTAACTTTTATAAACCTTTGGAATGGCTTTAACATTAACAGTGTGCTTAAACTGTGCTATACTTACTCTAACAGTGTTGTCACCTGTCAAACGTCTCAGTCCATGTACCAGTCTATAACTCGGCTAACCCTTCATCTGTTATTATTTTAAGTAAGCCGTGGGTAACATTTCTGTCTTTCTCACAGGAGAAACCGGGGAGTCTGGTGTTGGCTTTCTGCCTGCATTTGGCCCAAGCTACATTAACCTGTATGGCAGCCCAAGGGAGTTTTCAAGTTTAGTTGATCCTTATGAAGACCTTAACTTTGGAAAGGCAAGTAATAATCATTCAATATTTCTTTATCATCAATTTATTTCATCTTATAATGTAATATTGTCAAATCTTTCTTAAAGGGCGAAGGGGCAGCCTACAGGGGACGCATTCTCATTGAGCTTTCCACTAAGCTTAAGGGAAAGCCGGAGAATGACTTAGAGGCCATATCAAATGATGACATTTTGGTTGCTCAGGTACCTACATCAGTTGAGCATTTTTGGTACACATGATCTCCAAGCCTTTTGTTTTGCATGTCATTTTTATTCATTCTTATATTTTACAGAAATACCAGCGGAGGAGTAAGTTCTGCCTGTGTGCTGTGTTCCACAGTGCCACCATGATTCAAGACCCTGGCGAGCCTATTCAGTTTGAAGTTAGCATTGGCAACTATGGCAACAATCTGGACTCGACATGCAAACCGCTCGCTTCAACCACTCAATACAGCTGTGCCGTGTTTGATGGTAAAAACGATAAATAGATTGACTTACTTAAGAATCAGAACTGGTTTTGAGTACACTGGAACTATTGAATGTCCTGAGAAATCAGGATGGAATCTGAATTTTTTTTCCAGGACAGGGACATGATTTAGGACACCAGCATGCTTTTGGAGTATACTTAGGAGCATTATGTGGCATCAGGCCCTTTTTAATTTAAACCCTTGAGGATAGTGTTGTGTTTGTGAGTATACCGTGGAGTCATGGAAAATTTGCATGCTCTGGATTGATGATGGTTGTTTTAGGCTATGCTGAAAGCATATTGTGGAATCAGGTGAATTCCAGAGTATATTGAAAGTATATTGTAGAATCATGGACGTTCTTGGGTGAAGGCATGAAAACTAACTGATATTTACAAAAAACTTCAAGCACAATATGAGATACACAGTTGAATGGTGCATATATTTTAAAGGTCGAAAATCTGTGAAGGACGATCCCAGGCGAGGTGGCACAGAGACTACAGTTGTCCCTGTGAAAATTCACCAAGTGAAATGCTTGATCCTTGAAAATCAGTGGATAACTTACAGAATAGATGCATCTGTCTGTGGGAACTATATATAAACAGTCATTCCAGAGTGTCACTTGGTTTCTCCTGCTTAATCATTCTCTGTGTTCTGCCTGTATAGGGAATCAGTACCATTACTTGCCCTGGGCTGAAACAAAGCCTGTTGTTGCTGTCACGTCATTTTGGGAGGATATCAGTCATCGCTTAGACGCTGTTAACATCATTCTCCACATTGCAAACCGTTTGGTATGTTTTCTGCATTGTTGAGAGATAACACTCATTTAAACAATTAACTGTGCACTTAAAAAATTCTACTAACTTCATTCTCTCTGATTTGAGTTGGAATTATAAACTTGTTTACCAATTTTAGCAAGACAACATCACTGATCTGAAAACAGAAATACTAGCCAAAGTCCCAGACAATAAACTGTATGAAATTCGGACCAAGCTTTTAAGCCAACTCATGGAGGACATCAGCAGGTGAGGTTATTTTTATTTCTTCCTCAACGTTTTATATATGAAGTATTGTTCAGTATTGAAGTATTGTTTTCCATCAATGTTTGTCTAAAGTCTAAAATCAATCCCCTTAGCTTTAAACTCCCAGACCTGGAGGATAAACCTAACCACACATCCCTGGACATCCAGATTAAGAAGCTCAGAGACAGCACCTTGAAGAACATCCTGACTTCGGCTGAGCACTTGTTACAGCTGTCAATGGTGGGCAAACTGTCTGAAATGTTAGACCTTAACATTTCAGACAGTTTGCCCATTATCGACGGCTGGCTGGACAGACTTAAGCAACTAGCTGAGGAGGTGGATATTTTTTTTCACAGTCTGTTAAATGGCTGTTTTTTACTTCCTTTTAATCTTAACTTACACACCTACCTGTACTAGTGCTCTAACTCTATTCTAACAAATTCAGGACTCGTTGATTTTATTCTCTACAGCCCCAGAACAGCATACCTGATGTGGTTATCTGGATGTTGAAGGGAGAGAAACGGGTGGCCTACAGTCGCATTCCAGCTCATCAAGTTCTATATTCTGTGCACAGCGAGGCGGCATGTGGCCAGTACTGTGGAAAAACTCAGACCATCTTTCTAAAGGTATTATACTGTAGTACAAGGGCTGTACTGAAAGTAATACAAGAGGGTGTCAGAAAGTTCTCTGTTTAGTAACAGCAAAAGACAGAGTTTATATGGTTGGCCAAATGCCTGGTGTCATTCACATCTGTTACCTCAAAGCACATAAATGATTTTTACATGTGCTGGTGAAATCGGGGAGGACAAAGAGTGGAAGTTGTGTAGATGTCCATCCAGAGACAAACAAGGAAGCGTTAGTTCACGGCAGGGAGAGAGAGAGAGAGAGAGAGAGAGAGAGAGAGAGACAGAGAGAGAGTGAGAAAAGAACAAGCATTTGAGAGTTAACACATTAATATCAGTTTTAAGAGGATGGTAGAATTGCATTTAATATCATAAAATGCCAACATTAGCTGTTATAGTGTTCAGATTGCACATGCTGATAGAGTAACTCTTTCTCTATACAACCTCTATACAAACCAAGGCATTTGGCTAATAGCAAACTAAAAGTCTAAAGGTAACTATTTTTTCTGCAGTACCCAATGGATAAAAAAAAGGGTTCCAAGATCCCAGTACAAATACGGGTGAATATGTGGCTGGGATTAGGCGCAGTCGAGAAAAAGTTCAATGCTTATGCCGAGGGAACATTTACTGTTTTTGCAGAACTGGTAAATCCATTTATACTTCTTTTAAATGTATATTTATATATTTCACACAATCACACTTACTCTTCATTAAGGCTACTAGAAAAACTATTAATGATCAAATCGATGAAATAGTTTTTTTTTTTCTTTTTTCAGTATGAGAACCAAGCAAAAATTATGGGCAATACTTCGGGTCCTCTGAATTGCCCAAAGCAGGAGTATTTCATGCCCCCTGTAGGCTGGCAGTGGGACGGTGACTGGTTTGTGGATCCTGAGAAAAGGTGGGTAGATTAGCTTGATGGATAGCCCACTTTTAAAGATGATCAATTCTGACAAGTAGCATTAGTAATTATAATCATATTGTGACATATGTGACAGTTTGCTGACCGAGGCTGATGCAGGACACAGTGAGTTTGTGGAAGAGGTTTACGAGAATCAGACTCGTAATCCTGGAGGAGAGTGGGCAGCAGCGCCAGCGCCGTATACAGATGTGGTACGAATATCAGTATACGCATACAGGTTACATTACCTTGCACTTTAACAGTTGGATGCACACATATTTGAATGTGTTGCTTTAAAATGGTTGTTTTAATGGAGAAATAACTACCAATGTGACAAACATTTTTTGAGAATTCTGAGTATAGTATCTGCTTACAGAATGGAGAGAACACTCGTTCCCCAAAGGAGATAGAGTGCCCTCATGGTTGGAAATGGATGGATGAGTGGACCTTTGATGAAAAAAGGGCAGTTGATGAGAGAGGTTAGCTTCCTTACATATTGTACATGACTTACTGTACAGGACTGTACTAGACAGCTGGCTGGATTTATCTGTATATTTACATGTTTACATTTATATGTTTTTGAATAAGATAATGAATGTGAATATTTGGTTAAAGGTTGGGAATATGGCATCACCATTCCTCCTGATGATAAGCCTAAGTCCTGGGTGGCAGCTGAGAAAATGTACCATGTCCACCGTCGTAGAAGACACATACGACCGCGCAAAAAGGTGGCTGCTGGTGCTTTAGCCGCTGAGGTATGGTACATTAGCATTCTAGTAAATCAGTAGTTTAATCATAGTATTCACCTGATAATAAATCCTTCTTAATGTTAAATTTTAGATGAAAGATACAGGACATCCAGAAGGTTGGGAGATTTCTTCTCTTATTAGATGGAAGTTCCATCAAAATAAGCGCTCCACTGATTCGTTTCGTCGCCGCTGGAGAAGGAAGATGGAACCTTCTGACAGCATTGGAGCGTCAGACATCTTTAAACTAGAGGGGGCACTGGTGAGTAAAATTAACAAAGATGTCAGCACTAAATTACACAGTATAAATAATTTAATGTAAATAAATATTTATAATAAATATTTCATGGTTTAGGGTTTTGTATTTGATTTACTTTACAGGGAATTGATAAGGAAGGCTCAAAATCAAATGCCAGTAATTTGTTTGGACCCAATACACCTACTGTGTCATGTATTTTTGACCGTAAGTACGATTTTGTTCACTCTGTTAAGTCACTTTGAATAAAAAAAATTTAATAAAATAATGATTAAAAAAAATCACCCAGATACGTCTTTTAAGAATTCTCCGTTTTCTGTTATTGCAGGATCCTATGAATACCACCTACGGGTTTATGTTTACCAGGCCAGAAACCTGCTTGCCTTGGATCATGACAGTTTCTCAGGTTAGTTATCTCGATTCATGGTTATGTTTAATGTTAGTAAAGTGTTTTTTATTTTGTGGTTTATTTTTTTTGTAATGACCCTTAATTTTTTTTTTTTTGATGGCTTGATTACAGATCCGTATGTGCATGTGTCATTCCTACACATGAGCCAGACCACAAAAATAATCAAGTCCAACTTAAGCCCGACCTGGGATCAAACTCTTATCTTCAACAAAGTGCCAATCTGTGGAGATCCCCAAATCATTGCCCGCAATCCACCTCAAGTTGTTTTGGAGATATTTGACAGAGACCAAGTGGTTTGTCCGTTTTTACTTCCTCAACTATTTTAACAAGTGTAAGGTGACTCAGGATTTAAACATTTTGAAAAGTTAAAGGGGGTGAATACTTATTCAGTGGATTGTATTGTATATAACTTCAGGCATACAGTACTTTAATATGATTATGCATGTTCCAGGGCAAAGACGAGCTGTTGGGCAGAAGTAGCTGCTTGCCGTTAGTGAAACTGAACCCAGCCATGGATATATCTCCTAAGCTTCTCTGGTGCCCCGTCATAAACAAGGAAGTGCCTGCTGGACAAATCCTGGTTTCCGCTGAACTCATTTTAAGAAACAAGGTACCAGTACTCAATTCCTGCTAAGGAACTATAGATGATCATAAATATATACTTATTCTGTGAGGTTGTAATGTAATATTTCTGTGATTTTCTTCAGGGAAGTGAGACTGAACTTCCCATTGTCCCACCAAAGAGAGGAGACATGCTGTACATTGTGCCTCAGGGGGTTCGTCCTGTAGTGCAGCTCACTATGATAGAGGTGAACTGTGATTTACATCCTCTTGAACTTGCATACACTCACTCACTCACTCATCATCTATACCGCTTAATCCTGTATTCAGGGTCACGGGGGGCCTGGAGCCTATCCCAGGAGACTTGGGGCACATGGCAGGGTACACTCTGGACAGGGTGCCAATCCATCGCAGGGCACAGACACACAAACATACACTCACTCATTCACACACTACGGGCAATTTGGGAAAGCCAATTAGCCTAACCTACATGTCTTTGAACTGTGGGAGGAAACCGGAGTACCCGGAGGAAACCCACCAAGCACGGGGAGAACATGCAAACTCCATGCACACAGAGACGGGAAACGAGCCTGGCCGGGGATCGAACCCGGACCCAAGGCGACAGTGCTAACCACTACACCACCGTGCCGCCTAACTTGCATACAGTATACTACAATATTTGTTATTTTATTTATGTTAGGAATGATGCCTTTTTTTTTTAATTAGTTAGAATCTTTTGCGACCATGTCCGAGTCTGTAGCATGTTTTGTATTGTGAAAAACATTGCAATTATTAGTCTCGTGTTTAAATCACTTGATGTGGTTTGTGTAGATTCTGGCATGGGGGTTGCGCAACATGAAGACCTACCAGTTGGCACCTGTGACCTCTCCGAGCTTGGTGGTGGAGTGTGGGGGTGAGAGAATTCAGTCAGCAGTCATCAGGAACATGAAAAAGAGCCCCAACTTCCCGGGAAGTGTTCTTCAGTTGAAAGTGGTAAGATGTTATTTCTTGTGTGCATTCTTTTTTTTTGAGAGCAAACTCCTTTGTATGTTAATGAAACTCTGAAGAAATCTGTTACTTGATCCTGAAGTTTTTGCCTAAGGATGAGATGTACACACCTCCAATTGTGCTGAAAGTTATTGATCATAGGCCATTTGGGAGGAAGCCTGTAGTAGGTCAGTGCACCATTGACTCATTGGAAGAGTACAGATGTGACCCCTATAGCACTGTGGCTGAAGTGGCTATGTCTTCGAAAGGTATGATGTGTATTTTAACAGTCTAAAAGCTTCATTGTCTTTGGAAGGACTTTGAATTGTAAAGAGAAAACAAGTCTTGTGGTTTTTGAACTGTATATATTTTTCCTGCAGTGGCTTTGATGGCAAGGATTCCCAAGGATCAACGCATCAACATGGAGGAAAGGCCTCTTCTTGAAACGCAGGTGAAGTATTTGACATTAAACTCACTACTTAACCTGAATTATTTTAGGGCATCCGTGTCTGAGCATGTTTTCACTGTCAGCATTGTGACTTTCAGTTTATGCACGGCTTCTCATCAGCGTTTGACAAAATGGCCCCATCTTTTCCACTCCGTGTATGTATGGTGTAAAAGATGTTTTTTTACTTGGTAACTGTAAAAACACCCCATAAGAATCTAAAATCACCACTTTGTTTTTCTTTGCAAATTTCAATGCTTTGATCATTTGGAAATTGGGGAGCATTTGCCGCATCCATTTACTAGCAATAAATCTCATTTTTCTGTGATTAAGTTAAACTTGACTAAAACAAGGGCTCAATGTCATTGCTGTGCTTATATTTTTTTATCTTATTTAATGTTTAACATTGTTTCTTTTTCTGTTTTTTTTTTTAATCAAACCTGTCAGCAAGAGAAGGTGATTTTTTTATTACCCTTTATTTAATTATACCCTTTTATTTTTACATATTAGATACTATATTCCATAAATAGTGCATGTTTATTTATTTATTTTTACCTTGTATTACAGGAGAAAGAGGACATTGATTGGTGGAGTAAGTTTTATGCTTCAATTGGACAACATGAGAAATGTGGCCCATACGTTGAGAAAGGATATGACACCCTGAAGGTAAGAGCTGAACTCTTAGTGACTGTACGATAAATATCTATCTTTGTCAAAGTAGTCTTTTTTTGTCTCAGATAAATCCTGGCCAGATGTTTTACAGTATGTAAAACGCCATTCTTTCAGACAGCATATAAAGATGTTTCACTTGCAGCTCAGATCCTATGGAATGATATCCCGGACATTTTTCAAAAGGAATTGCAAATTGCATTTGCAACTGCGTTTTCCATGTGTGGACGCATAAAGTGTGACATTATTCAAATGCAAGTGCAAAGTTTGAATTACTGTTTGCTTTTTCGCCTTCGCGAGCGCACAATGACTGCCAAATTTCAAATGAAAAAGCAAAGTCCATTTCCCATGTCTTACAGGTCATGAGCCTGTCATATTTAAATAGCAAAATCAATTAGCACCTCTGCTTTTTCACTTTCTCTGTGTCGCGCATGTAGCCTGCCAAAACTCAAACGCAATCGCTAATCCATTTGCAATTGCATTTGCAACACGTTACACGGAAACCTGTCAATCAGCGTCAGGGGCTGGTCTATACTCTGGGGGGGTGTGTGATTGTATTGAGGAGTGACGTCACTCGCAGTCGCCGACCAAGAGGGGGAAATTTGAGCAATGGAGGTGAACCGCGGTAAAGTTAGTGTTATACACTAATATGCCTCCTGCCATGGATTGCACCCCCCACAAAATCTTAATCAAATATATTAGGACATCACAGTCAAAAATTCACATTTTTTTTATCGAATATATTATATTTTATTATGAAATATATTATTACTATTATAATTAACCCTAGGCACGTGACAAATTAATACACGAAAATTAGGACACAAATTCTCATATAATGTTTATTTTGTGGTACATTTATTTTGCAGGGGTTTGTCATATAATACCAAAATGTTTACACTAAATAAATATTTTTATGGTGAAAAATTACACGAAACGATGTTTATTATGAATAAGCAATATACAAATATACTTGAAAAAAAAAATTTTTTTTCTCTATACAACATGTCTTTTTTATATTGCTTATTTTATAATCAAATTCGTTTGGTGCAATTTGTAAATCATAAACCTATGTTCTAATATAATATTTGATAGAGATTATGTAGGGGGGCAATCCGTGGCAGGGAGGCATTTTAGCGCATAACACCTGGCGGTTTATAGCGATGGGTCCAGTATAGACCCGCCCCTGATGCTGATTTACAGGTTTCCATGTAACGTGTTGAAAATGCAACTGCACTTTGCTTTTTCATTTGAAAGTTGGCAGTCATTGTGCGCTCGCGAAGGCGAAAAAGCAAAAGGTAATGCAAAGTTTGCAATTGCATTTGAATTATGTCACACTTTATGCGTCCACACATGGAAAACGCAGTTGCAAATGCAATTTGCAATTCCTTTTGAAAACTGTCCGGGATATCATTCTATACAGATCATTATAAGCCTGTAATTTCAAAACAATAAAGCAAAGATATTAAAAAAAATTTAATTGTGTATATTGTTACAGGTTTTTAGCTGTGAGCTTGAAAATGTGGATGAATATAAGAAATTGACTGACTTCTGTAAAACTTTCAAACTCTTGCGTGGAAAAACAGACACCGGTGAGGACGATCCCTCTGTGGTCGGGGAGTTTAAGGTAAAAACTTCTGCATATGAGGGATAAAAGTTATTTGAATATACTATATGTTTGTATTACAATTTGTTTGTTTTGTTAGGGATCCTTTAAGCTCTACCCGCTCTCAGATGACCCGGCCGTACCCTTACCTCCACAGCAGTTCAGAGAACTTCCTGACAGCGGCCCTCAGGAGTGTATCGTCAGGATCTACGTGATCAGAGCAGGTGGCCTGCAACCCAAAGACAACAACGGTTTAGTAAGCGTCATGGTCCTTAACACCAGAATAAGCATTTCACATAAATCACGTTTTTTTTAAATACATTTCTGTATGATGCACTCTTTTATACGTTGCTTAATGTGTTTTATATATAGTGTGATCCATACATTAAGATCTCACTGGGAAGGAAGACCATGGATGACAGAGACAATTACATACCGAATACCGTAAACCCAGTGTTTGGAAGGTAGTGTGTGTGTGTGTGTGTGTGTGTGTGTGTGTGTGTGTGTGTGTGTGTGTGTGTGTGTTTAAGGATTACAGTTATTCATGCATTTGTTCATCATGTCATTGTAGTTAACCACATTAATTTTTTCTCATCGACAGAATGTTTGAGATGTCATGCTTCCTCCCACAAGACAAAGATCTGAAGATCTCCATTTATGACTTTGATCTTATTACTCATGATGAGAAAGTAGGAGAGACAGTGATTGACCTGGAGAATCGGTTACTTTCTCGCTTCGGATCTTACTGTGGTCTGCCACAGACTTATTGCATGTGAGAAACCATATACACAATCATTTTTTTGTGAGTAGTTTTTAAATTAGGCTGCAAAAACTTTTTCACAAAATTAATAAAATCCAATAAGAAAGTGGTTGGCAACAAATAAAAAGAAAATTTGTGTGGCATGCACTATTCCATTTAGCTTATAATAAATAAAAAAATCAGCAAAAACCCAAAAGATTTGTAGTCGATTACATCCACCAAAAATAATTCACCTTGTGCAAACGAGCCAAATACTGACTTATTGTCTTACAGATATTGCCTTATGTTTTGAATTTAACTGGTCAAATTTGTAAAAAAAAAAAAAAATAATAATAATAATAATAATAATCAGGGTCTGAAATAAAGATAGACCTAATATCAGTTGAAAAAAAGTATATAGAACCAGTAAAACTGTATGGAATACCACAGTATATTCTGATATCATGTCTGATAAATTGATTGAGCCTTGTTGAGAGTTCGGTCATGTCATGATAGACTGAAAAAAATTATTTTGGTTATTGAATATATTTAAAATTAATCAAATGAATTAATTAATTGGAAACATATTTGGTAGCTTAACTGGTTGTCAAATTAATCATCATGAATGAGTCTATGACCTGCACATACTGTATGTTGTTTCTGAGAGAACAGATCTGGGCCAAATCAGTGGAGAGATCAGTTGAAGCCGTCACAGATTCTTCAGCACCATGCACGTCTGAAGGGAGTGCGTCCTCCTAGCTCTGAGGACAATGAGGACACCTTGAGTTTTAATGGGCGGGAATATCACCTCTCTGACTTTGGTGACTTTGCGGTTTTTATTAACTGATGTGCTAAACCTAAAATATTCAGTTCTCTGATTTATTTGAATGATATTTTTTTAAATACACATCTGTAGAGGCTAAAAAAGAAATTAATCGACACCTGGGCCCAGCGAGTGAGCGGATCGCACTGCATGTTCTCAGAACACAAGGTCTCGTTCCAGAGCATGTGGAAACCAGAACACTTTACAGCACCTTCCAGCCCACGCTGCCGCAGGTTTTTACTACATCATCTTCTCCTAATGCATTACTATTACATTTGTTTTATTGAAAAAGAAATATGAAAGGAATTAAACATGACAGGGTAACCACCAGCAGATTAATTTCCAATACGAGATGGTATCAAAAAGTTTAAAAAAAATAGTTTTGTAAAACGCCAACAGATGGCAGCAAAAGGGTGCGCACACAGTCACAGTGAGCACAGACCTTGTGCCAAAAGACATCGCCCTGTGTATACCGGGAGTTGTGCAATTGGTGCATGATGATTGCCTGAGAGCAATCCACAACGTTGCTGCCATTGTCACGGTGTCATAAGAAAGAGTCCAGGCACTCATCATGTGCGATTTGAACATGAGCTGTGTTGCTGTCAAGTTCAAGTCTTTTTTGACTTTCTTAGCATTGTACATCAAGAACTTATTGATAACCCCTCGTACAGTATAATCTCATACTTATCCCACAACAGTTTGCCAAAGATTACGATTTTTTTGGAGTGTGAGACAAGTTAGTTTCTGTTATAGCAAACACAGCACTGTAGCAGCTATAAATAGTTGTTCTCTCTCTAGGGACATTTTTATTTCTTTGTGCTTTTCCAAAATAAGGAAAATCAGATTATGTTTCCATGAAACCAGGAAATGCAAAGGAAAAAGGCACTGACACCAAATTTAAAATATGCCATATCCATTTTACTCTATTAAAAAAAATCTGTTCATTATTAATCTTAGATTATGTAGTGTATTTACCATGTAAGTCACTTCAAATTACCTGCTAATTTACAAATTATTTTATATTATACCAAGCTCATTCATTTAAACCAGCAATTTGAAAGACAGCTGTTCTGACCAATATGATATAAAATTGTATCATATATATATACATGTATAAGGTCCAGAATCCTAAGAGCAAAGTAGTAAGTCAATATTTTATAAGAATCATTCACTTTGTGATACAAGCACCAGATTTGGTATAAATATTCATAGTGTCTACTGTTTTCAGAAAAGCCTGGTAGCCATCTGAAAAAAAAAAACAAGATGACCACCATTTTTCAAGTTGGCTAATCCTGAACCGTGCAAAATGCAGTTTTAACATGGATTAGGAATGGGTTGTCCAATTTTCTATGTTAAAGTATTAAAATATAGGGTTTTCAAACAATAGAAATATATTCTGTATTCAGTCCAAGTCAGAATTTTTTGCAATAATGAAGATAGAATTAACAAAAATGCAAAAATTGCCTTTTTCCACAGGTTTAGACTCATGTATGTATAATTAACTGATTATGCCATATTCTATACATTTATTACTTTATTATTCTGAAAAGGAATGTTACTTAAACATTTGGTATTAGTTTAATCAACACATAATTCCACAGTTGAACAGCTACTTTCATCACTAACTGCATCGGGTTGAAATTCAATGTCTGCAGTATCTACAGCATCTACAAAAAAATAATAAACAGCTGTCTATCTGATCTACAGTTGCTTTAGATCTAATCATTCCGCCTCCAAGTGGCGCAGTGGTAAAAGCGCTCGCCCTATCATCCGGAGATCGAATCCCGGGTGGTGCTGTAACCTCTCGCAGCCGGAGGTCTAGAGAGAACTGATTGGCCGAGCTCTCTCAGAGGGGAGGGATGTGAGGTACTTAGTGCTCCCACATTAATCACGGCTCTACAGCCAGTCAGGGGCGTCTGTGAGCTCGCGCAGCGGAGGGAGCGGATAGCGCTGTCCTCCGAGTGTGTTACGCCGCCTCCAAAAGATGCGGTCGGCTGGTGTCACGTGGTTCGGAGGAAACACGTGATAGTCTTCGGCCCTCCCGAAGACTGGAATTGGACACGACTAAATTAGGGAGAATTTCTGGGAAAAATCCAAAAAAAATAATAATAATAATCTAATCATTGCACTTGCAACCACAAAGCTGTGTACATTTCATACCCAAGCAGAAGCACTTACATCTTCCATGACAGTCAGTCTTGCGCTCACATTTTGTCAATTGTTGACAGCTCTGGCAAACTGATGAGAGTATTCTCCACAGTATTTTCTGAAAGATTGCATGAAAGAAAATCATACCACTGGACTTTTCCAGCCAAGATTTTCTACTATGTTGTGAACTGGAAAGCACCTGATGGACTGATCTTCTAATCACAGTTCCTCTCAGCCTTCACCCTGGAGAGTTGCAAAAACACTGATGGCAATAACAAGAATATCTGTGTCACCTGCCTTAATTAATACAGACTTGCTCAGTTGCATGTAGGACATCGTTACAAGGGCATAAGCCTTCCAGATTATTTGATTTCTTGCATACATCATTCTTCTTTGGTCACAATCACCACATTGTCTGGACACAACTTCACAATTTTTTCAACTAGAAAGTCGAAAAGCTCAGTCTAGTTCTCATTGTCCCACAAAAAGGTTCTCCGATTTGGCGGACCCTTTGTTTTGTCAGTCACTCTACGTCTACCCCATTTGCCTCCTGTGATTGTATCTCTGCTTTCAAACTGAAATTCCAGTAGACATTAAAAATGATATCTGTCCTCCTGTACTGTGATGAGTAAGCCAGAATCTGGGAATAAAATCGTGGACAGCAAACGTCCTTGATGCCCTCGGTGGCAAGGAATAAAGAAGAGATGAACCATCTATAAAGATGATATCACATTTGTGTTCTGTGTCTATAGGCGGAATAATAGCTTCCAGAATGGGCCGACACTGAACCCCACAGCAATGATGTCAGCAGTGTGCTCTTGTTGTGCTTTGACATTACTCTTTTATAAATTGTCAACAAGTTAAAATCAACTTGAACATGAGCGTCATTATGTACTTTGCAATGAATACTTCACTGCTCATCAAGTACAAAATGCATAAATATAACTCATAAATAGCAAAAAAAAATATTTTGACATTTACTAGTTCCACAAAATCCTTATAATCACTATTGGATTTATCATGTCTAAATACTGTACATATATTTAGATGTATATGTTGGCAAAGGTACACTGAAAAAAGTATTTTACATACTAAGTGATAATCATCTTTTAAAAAATGGTGGCCATTTCGTGTTTTTCAGGTGGTTACCAGGCTTTTCTAAAACAGTAGGTCTTGTTGCATGCCAAATTTAGTGCTTGTATCACAAAGTGAATAATTTTTTTTCACTAATGTGCTCTTCTATAACCCTTAAATTAAACAAATTTATATTTGTGCTCTGTGTTGTAGGGAAGTCTTCAAATGTGGGTCGATGTTTTCCCCAAAAGCCTTGGACCTCCTGGACCTCCTTTTGATATTACCCCACGCAAGGCTAAAAAGTAAGTAAAAGTTCCTACTGTATATCTGACTCTTACCATTTCTTATAGGAAAAAAAAACCCTAATCATTGTTTTATTCATTTTCACCAGACATGTGTTGCGTGTCATCATTTGGAACACCACTAATGTCATTTTGGATGAAACCAGCATCACTGAAGAGAAAATGAGTGACATATATGTGAAAGGGTATATACCAAAGCCTCAGCTTGTTTGATAGATCTTTCATCTGAGAGATCAACAATTCAACAATTAACAATTTGTGTCACTTAAACTTGACTGCATGTAATTTGCAGGTGGATGGCAGGAAAAGAAGAGGACAAGCAAAAGACTGATGTCCATTACAGATCTTTTGATGGTGATGGAAATTTCAACTGGAGATTTGTCTTTGACTTTGATTACCTGCCTGCTGAGCAACTGTGTCTGATTTCTGAAAAGGTAATCCAGCACCCTGAGAAAATATGCCAGGCAGAGCACTTTATTGTCAGTGTTGGACAAAGTACATACATACTTTACCTTAGTACAAGGGGAGATACCATAGATAAAATATTACTTAATCAAAAGTCATCCATTTACAGTTCTACTGTATTTGATTAGTAGTACAAAAGTAAAGCAAATTTACTGATGTTTCAAATATACTGAGCTTGTATTAGCTCACAGTATTCTTTAAGTCATGGTAAAAGTATCTACAGTCGCTTCAAATACTACACACCACTGTGGTTATGTAACTTAATACTATGTCGACATATAGTGGAGTACAAAGTACATATATTTTTGTAGGATGTAGTGGAGTATAAGTAAAAAGTATCCACTAATAAAAATACTCAAGTAAAGTATCCAGATGCATTAAATATGAACTTAAGTACAATCATGAATTAAATGTACTTGGTTTACTTCCACCTCTGTTTATTATACTATAAATGTATTATAGTGTAAAACTTAACCCATAATCTCTCTATTAATCCATTAATTTAATTGTGCAGCTTGATGATGTCACACAAGGTTACAAATTGGCACAATCCTTGATAGTTTTGATATCAAAAACTTGACTGGATGATAAACTGAAATGAGTGTGTGTATACAGTATAGTGACCTGGTTTGCGAGTGTTCCACAAGATGAGCAAAGATTTTGAATTAATTTTGACTTAAAAAAAGAAGAGCAAGTGTGTATACTGTACAGGTGTGTGTGCTGTGTGTGCGTTTGTTTGTGCAACACCCTCTCCTTCTTCACGTCTTACATAGTAACAGTACACAGTATTTTGTGATTGTATGCATGTGTGTACTGCGCACGTGTACTGCTTATTATAACACACGTGTGTGCACGTGTTGTAAAGCAAAAGAAAGTCTCATTAGAGAGTTTTTTTTCTCTCTCTCTCTCTCTCTCTCTGTCAGCTTGCTCCGATTCCGTTATGTGCGCACGCGCGTCATTGGAAACCATGCCCCTTCACATACACTCCTCCTCCTTTCGCCTTCACACATACCCCTCCTCCTTTCACCTCCTCCTTCACACACACACCTCCTTCTCTAACGGAAACACTGCTCTGTCACGATTGTTTTCAAAGGTAAAGTGCAGGTTAATTTGTTTTATTTTTATCTTACAAGAGTGAGTCCGTTAGTGTGCGCGCACTCGAGTTTCATGTTAATTTTCCTGATAAGGTGGTATTTCCATTAATCTGTGAGTGTGTGCGTGTGTGCGTGTGTGTGAAAGTCGTCCCGGACAAATAAGAGAGAAGGAAGCTGTGTAAGGTGAGAAGAGGGAGAGGGTGTCGCATACCTACTTCATAATTTCTTATGGGGGATTTAATTTACGAGTGTTTTTATATATACAAACATGCTTCCAGAACGAATTATACTCAAGATTCCACTACATATACATACAGTGAGTACAGAAAGTATTCAGAACCCCTTCAGAACCCCTTACATTTTTTTACTCTTTGTTATATTGCAGCCATTTGCTAACATCATTTAAGTAATTTTTTTTCCTCATTAACGTACACACAGCACCCCACATTGACAGAAAAACACAGAATTGTTGAAATTTTTGCAGATTAATTAAAAAGGAAAAACTGAAATATCACATGGTCCTAAGTATTCAGACCCTTTGCTCAGTATTTAGTAGAAGCACCCTTTTGATCTAATACAGCCATGAGTCTTTTTGGGGAAAATGGTGATGAGGTTTTTCACGCCTGGATTTGGGGATCCTCTGCCATTCGGAGGATGGATGGATGCAGTTCGGTCAGGTTGGATGGTAAACGTTGGTGGACAGCCATTTTCAGGTCTTTACAGAGATGCTCAATTGGGTCAGGGCTCTGGCTGGGCCATTCAAGAACAGTCACGGAGATGTTGTGATGCCACTCCTTTGTTATTTTAGCTGTGTGCTTGGGGTCATTGTCTTCTTGGAAGGTGAACCTTCGGCCCAGTCTGAGGTCCTGAGCACTCTGGGGAAGGTTTTCATCCAGGATATCCCTGTACTTGGTCGCATTCATCTTTCCCTCGTTTGCAACCAGTCGTCCTGTCCCTGCAGCTGAAAAACACCCCCACAGCATGATGCTGCCACCACCATGCTTCACTTTCGGGATTGTATTAGACAGGTGGTGAGCAGTGCCTGGTTTTCTCCACACATACTGCTTAGATTTAAGGCCAAAAAGTTTATCAGACCAGAGAATCTTATTTCTCACCATCTTGGAGTCCTTCTGGGTTTTTTTTGGCAAACTTTCATGTGTCTTGCACTGAGGAGAGCTTCTGTCGGGCCACTCTGCCATAAAGCCCCGACTGGTGGAGGGCTACAGTGATGGTTGACTTTCTACAACTTTCTCCCATCTCCTGACCGCATCTCTGGAGCTCAGCTTGACACAGCTTGACTCAAATGAAGGTGTAAAACCATCTCAAGGATGATCAGAAGAAATGGACAGCACCTGAGTTAAATATATGAGTATCACAGCAAAGGGTCTGAATACTTAGGACGATTTGATATACATTTTTGTATATACACACAAAAATGCTTGTACTTGTTTTCTCTGAACAGGAACACTGTTGGAGTCTTGACAAAACAGAATTCCGAATTCCACCTCAGCTGGTCATTCAGATATGGGACAATGATAAATTCTCCCTGGATGATTCCCTTGGTAAGATATCACCTATATGCCTATATCATAAATACAGTAAGTATCTGAAATTCTCTTGCGCACATGGTAGAGTGTGCTAATTTGCTGTGTTTACCAGGCACCGTTGAACTGAATCTGAACAACCTCATCTCCCCTGCTAAAATACCTGAGAAATGCGGCCTGCACATGCTGGATAATGTGCCTAAAACAACCCAGAAATTTGGCAAGTCCAAGTCCCTTTTCGCACAGAAGACTGTCAAAGGATGGTGGCCCTGCTACATTGAAAAAGATGGAAAGAAGGAGCTTGGTGTATGCATAGCTTTACACAATACCGGTCATTATGAGATTCATGACCTTGTAAGTCTATGTCACCAGAAATATATATATTTTTAAATCACGCTGCTTTTTAGGGGAAAGTGGAGATGACACTGGAGATAGTCAATGAGACAGAGGCAGATGAGAGACCAGCAGGAAAAGGCAGGGATGAACCCAACATGAATCCAACGCTCAATGCACCCAAGTAATCACAAGCATCTATCACAAATTATTTAAATTTAAACATAATGCTGACATTTGACATCGTAACATATTATTTTTGGATTTATTTAGCCGACCTGAAACATCGTTCTTCTGGTTCACAAACCCATGGAAAACCCTGAAGTTCATCGTATGGCGGAGGTTCAAGTGGATTTTTATTGGCTTGATTATATTGCTGTTAGTTTTACTGTTCCTTGGAATCTTTCTTTATTCCTTACCGGTAAGGAAAAGTCTAATTGTCACAATACTACTACTGCTAAAATTGCTATTATAGTCAATTTTATAATGCATTAATGATTTGTATCTTTGCTCTTTCAGAACTACATCTCAATGAAAATTGTGCAGCCAATGAAGTGATTTAGATATCTGCTGTGGAGAATGGCACAGGAGTAAAACGCATTTTGAATTAACTGATCCAAAGTATTTTAAGAAGCTTTGCTGAAACATGGTTTTACCTTAGCCCTCGAGATGCAAACAAATAAACTGTTTTAATGCCAATATTATTTTTTATCATACAGTATATAGATACCCCCCCAGAGCACCAAGTCACGAAATCTGCATTATTGATTGAGCATTCAAATAAATAATAAATAACATTTTATGATTCTGTGTCCTTCGTTCCCTGCTGATGGAGATCAACAGGTACTCTATAGACACAGGTCAGCCATAATATTACAAAGCAAAATATTATGGCCATTATTGTGTAGGTTCCCCTTTTGCCACCTGGGAGCTCTGGCTCCACAAGACCTTGGTTCTTGTGGGGTGTGTGCTGTGGTGTCTGGCACCATGAAAAATGCTTTGGATGCTGTGGGTTGTGGGGTGGTCTCCATGGTTTGTCCAGCTCATTCCATGGCTGCTTGATCAGATTTGAATGCGGGAAGTGTGGAGGCCAGGTCGGTACACTGAGTGTTCAGGTGCCTTTCTGGCCAGCAATGGTGTTTTTTTTTTTTTTTTGCCAACCTGTGCTGCATTGGCTTTTCTGTGGGATCAGACCAGCAAGCCTTTGCTCCCCACAGGAAGAAATCACTTCAGAAGTCACACTCAATGTCAATGTGTTAATGTTATTGCTGGTTGGTATATGGTAAACACTAAAGCTTTTATATAATAAACAGTAATATGAATATATAAGTGCCTACAGCTAGCAATTATAATTTTGCTCTTCTCTAATTGTTTTTTTTTTTTTTTTGGGATAAATTATATCTTTACCATTTCTTATAACCCTGTATAAATAAATAAAATATATATATATAAACCCATCCAAACTGTATAAATTTCACTCTTTATCTCCACTCCTGACCACCTTCTTCTCTACAAAATAAAATTTGTCAGTCATTATGATATACTGAATTAAAAAAAAGTAATTGCACAGTAGATGAAATCACATTGAATTTTTCAATGTTTTTAAATTCAGGACCAAAAGTCTTGACGATTTGTTTGTAAATATTAGAAAAACAGTATATAATAATTTCCACAAATTTTATTATTGTTGGATTTATGTTAGATTTCATACTGAAATTTTTTTATAATTTTTATAATTAATAATACACTGTATTTTCTTGATTAATTTATATTAAAATGCTTTCCAGCAGACTGCTCTGTATTCAGGTTTCTCTTGAGAACTACTGTTCATTCATTCATTCATCTTACAAGGCGCTTATCCTGTAAAGAGTCGCGGGTGCAGCCTGGAGCCTTTACCAGACGACATTGGGCACAAGGTCGGGTACACCACGGACAGGGTTCCAGTCCATCGTGACATAGTGGTAAACACTTTGGCCTTGCACTCCCAGGGTCGAGCTTTCGATTCCCATCTCGGGATTGTGGTTGTGCAGTTTGCATGTTCTCCTTGTGCTTGGTAGGTTTCTCTGGTACTCCAGTTTCCCCACTCAGTCCAAAGATCTTTTATGAAGTTGTTTTGAAAGCAATTGGTCTCAGTTGTATCTCACTGCTCTTATCTGACTATCTTATAGTAGGTAGACAAGGGGAGTGTCTATTATCGCCGTGCTTACGGCCGCGACAAAACAACAGCGGCCAAAATAAATCAGTCGCATTTCAAAGGAATTTCTGAAATGATCGCCAGGTGGCGCAAAATGCCATTTTCGCTCGCCGCAGTTTAAAAATAAAATTGAGTCATAAAAAAGTCATAATATATTGTATCAAAGAAATACTGCAGTGATGGTAATTTCCACATCTGTGTATTTTATACAACAAACATGAAAAATCTGAACCAGAGCTATTCATATTTACTGTATAATATTGAGTCAAAAAAAAAAAACATTGGTTAAATGTTTAGACAGACGATCAACTAGCTGACAATTTTATTTGTACAAAGAATGAACTGTTATATAGCCTATCTCGTATCTGTTTATTGTCATTAAAAAAAATACATTAAAAGACATCAAACTTTAAATATAGAACAACTGGTTTATTCTTTATTTTCTGGTTTCTCCAAACGGCAGCCTGCAAAATTTTCAAAATATTACTGTTATTGTGTCACAAGTGTAGTTTTAAGAGTTGTTCAGGCTAGAATGCATGTGTGTACAGCTCAAAACCTCCAGCGGTTATTGAAGATAGCGTCTATGTAGTAAAGAAATGCCCCAACGATTTCAGAGATTTGAGCTTCAGGAAATCTCTCGGCACTCTGCGCATAACACTGTCCCAGCCTTATCTCGGAGAGAATTTCTAAACGTTTTCTAAACATGGGCTATTCTTGTTTACTTATAATATTTTAAAATTTTATTTAAATGGATTTTGATTTGGCATTGTGATCCTCCTACATAGTCTAATCAGACCTCAGCTGCACACATGCATCTTTACAAAGAAAACAGCAAGGAGACTGACTCTGACCATTTTAATAATTCATTGATAAATTGTGTGAAAAGTGATCATGTCATCTCCGCAGCAATGGATGTAATCAATAATGATGAGAAATATATATTTCTCTTGTTTTTAATATTATTTTGAAGTAAATGAAACAGTAAAAGCTAAAATTGTAAAATAAATATTTAAATGGTTTAAATAGTTAAATTAAATAGTCACGTGGGCATTATAAGATGATAAAACAAAAAACTTTTATCCTCTCGGAGCTCTTTGCCCTTACCGAGGATTTATTGAGAGAGGGAGAGTTTGTTCTTCGTGCACTAATAAACTTAAACTGAGCATGCACGCTCTCTCTCTTGCTCTCTCTCTCTCTCTGATGCACCTATAATTATCATATGAATTAAATCGTCTAAAATTGCTTTCCATTAGTTTATATAAAAGCAGACATTTTGCCTTCTATAAGTATATATTTTCACATCTGTGAGGCAAGTATACAGAGAGTTTCAGTTCATTTTCTGACGCGCTCAAGTTCACCGAAAACAACGCGCACCCTGTTTGCTTTCATTAATTTTTAGTTGCTTTCTAGTGTTACACATTATATAATCTAAAGGCTAGATATAAAGGTATACATTTACTTTGCTTAAATTCGATGCAAACAAGAAACGCCTATATTTATTACTATAATTTTAGTACTGTGACTGTAAATTCATTTAATGTTTCAATTGTATTTCATAAGGTTTTTCCAGCAGTGGAACAGCGCAACGAGATTTATATAGAAAACTTCTAACTAAAAAGTGGCAGCTGGCACACCTAAAAATAGATGCAGGATTATTTTTTATAGTCTAAATAAAAATTATTTTCTAAACGTGAGCTACTGTTGTTTACTTGCTCATCTTTAATTTCCTACCTAGTCCCATCAGCACTCAACTGCACACAAAGTTTTCAAGAGCGCGGGTAAATTTTGTCGTACTAAATAATATTTATGCAGTATAATCAGGGCCTCTTATTCCTATTTATCCTGGGTTGTTGGTGTTTTAGTGTTACTGTGTGTGCTTCACAATGTCAGACAACATTCAAATGCAAGTAATTTACCCAGTAATTGAATCAGCTGTTCTCACCTATACATTCAGAGAAACTGAAAAGCACCCCTCCCCACTTTAGGACCCTCTTGGATCTGAGGCTCTTCTGAAGACCTGCAGTGCTTTAGGCCTCTTTTTAAATTTGTGTAAATTTCATCTGCTGGAATCTAGATTCTAAAATTGACATTGTTACCGTTTTTAATCCCTGGAATGGAAGAAAGTGAGATTTTCCTTATCATAACATAAATTGTATGGTTTTAATCACTCTATACACAATTTTCTTTGATATTTTATAAAATATAAAAATGTTATATTTTATAAAAAATTAAAAGAAAAAACAAATAAATATTCCATTTGTATTTTTCATTTGTAAAATAGCATTAAAAATCACGGGTTGTGTATAGAGTGATTAAAAACAATACAAGGCATGTTATGATGGGGAAACTTTCTATCCTTTCTACCACAAAATGTCACAAAGGCTGTTTGAACCAGATTTCCAAGTAGGGAAATAGGGCAGCATGCGATGGATTCCGACCCAACAGCCGAAAGCGTCTAAAAAAATTAATGGATTATGTGACAAATGAGTGAATGAAAAATCGCAAAAATATGGTGCCATACACTCAACAAGCAACGAAAGTTGATTGTGGTGAAAATTTTTTTTTTTTTTTTTTTTTTTACAAAAATCCCAGTAATGAGCCATCTATAGCTAGGAATGCAGAAAAGAAAAGAATAGGTGGGAGGGTTGTCACTGTACATCAACACTAATGAATTATAGTTGACTGTGAGCTCATTATGAGCTCAGAAATCAGGTAGTGCTTTATTCAGAGTTCCTTCAGAGTTTACATGCAGTTCTGTGATGATGTATTTTTGAAAAGGTGAGGTTGGAGGTTGGAGAATGGGGAAACTGTTTAAATGGTTAAATAGGGGAGAATGTTAGAAGACAAAAATCGCAAAGAAGCCAGTGATCTAAGCCAGTGATATGGAGAAGCTGTCAGTATCGGTCACCTCATCATTACAAGCTGAAAGAGAGAGCAATCCTGATCACCACCCTCCCTATTATATATACAAAAAAAATCTAACTAGCTTAGCAGTGTGCAAAAATCAATCCTATTACATTTGTTTGCATTAGTTTTTGTCAGCAATGCTGGGTTGCTCTGGGGGTTTGATAGGAATACGTCTGTGTGCAGAAAAACTGAACTGCTACAGTATGATTTATAACATTATTGTCTACTATTGTAACTCAAGGCCCACAGAAGCATGAAAATAACACAGATGGACGGCTAAGTGCATGCATATTCTTCACAGAGGTAAGCCTGTGTGAGTTCTTCTGAAATGTTTTTCTGTGGTTTAAGGTTGTGGTTTTGTTCCGACTCAATATCTGGAAAACTGTTTCATCAACAACAACAACAACAAAAAAAATTTAAAAACCTCTAGTAAGTACAATAAACGTTATCACATTTCCTAAGTGCATGCCGTTTCTTGCCTTGAGTCTTGGCACAAAAATGCTGATGTGATCCATGGAGAAATGTTTAAATTGAGAAAAATGTATAAGAATTGTTAAAAGATGGAAACGCACTTTAATTTTGAATTCTGAAAAACCCAACTACTGTACATTCTTCTTCTACATCAACTACAATCCATCACATAAAAATCTATTACTGAATATATTACCATCTCAAGCATGACACAGTTGTCAAAACCAAAGTAAGTATGCTATTGTAGGCCAACTAGTATTAACCATTGTACACACACTCCTTGTGACAGATTTTGCATCACATTCCTCATGGTAAGATTTTCCTTCATTGGTGGTTTACTTGTAAAAACTGTAAATCACCTTGAATAGGTGATTGAATGCATAGTCTGTCACGAGTGTTTCCTCTACACAGCAGTTGCCTGGGTGCGCAGAAAAAAAACATACAACAGAGTGTTTGGCGACTTTGGGGAATTAAATTCGATTGCCATTTTCCACAAGCTGTTTCCTGGAAGGCACAAATGCACGATTCACTAGTGACTAACAAGAATTATGAATATTGAATGAGGTCAGAAAATTTTTATCTATCTATCCATCTATCCAATCTATCTTTTTCTCTCTTTCCAGTGCTCAAAACTTCATGACAACCAAAATATGAAATAATCTTCTTTAAACAGTTAATGTTAAGATGTATCTGCTACTCACGAACTGTAAAGATCTGTTAATTGGAGGTTTCTGAGACTGGTAAATCTAAATTAACTTCTCCTCTGCAGCAGAGGAAGAGCCAGATTTATCATGGTGCTTGATGGGTTTTGCAAATACACTTGACAATACTGTTCTTGCAAATACTAGAAAAATCTATTGGAAAACAGCACTTTTTGCATCATCATCATTATCATCTCTTCCCTGAATTGCTTAGTATCTAATGATAAAAAAAATATATATATATAAACATTTGAGATTTACCTGAACACCAATTAGCTACTCCATTCCCAATGATGATTGGTGGGCTTGAGCTTGCTCATGGGCTGGTGCTAACCTGAATGATGATGTGGTGTAGTGATGGGAAGTTTGATTCATTTTAGTGACTCGGTTCTTTGAATCTTTTTGTGAGTCGTTTAGTTCATTTAGTTCTTTTGACCAGAAATAAAATAAAATGTAACAAACATAACATTTTCAATAAACAGACAGCACGTCTGCCTGCACAAATGTATTATCATCTAGTCCGAGTCTTTTGAAACTTTGCACTTCATAGCGTCTATGGGAGTCACGTGACAAAAGAACGAACGACTCGGACTTGGAAGATTCGTTGAGAACCGTTCAATTCTGTTTCTGTACATAACCTACGGAGGTTTCGCGATGATTTGCGCATGCACGCCCAGTAGAAAATAAACGAATCACTCTCCGAGACTACTCGTTCTTCTGAGTCACTTTAAAGATTCGTTAAAATAGAACGAATCGTTCATGAACAACCCATCACTAATGTGGTGCTGATGGAGATTCCAGAACATTCTCCTGCAGTTTCTTTGTAGAGAACAACTTTTAACCTCAGAAGTGTTTTAGTTACCTGGATATGCTAATCCAATTTAAGAACCAGAATATATTCCTCAATATAAAGAACTCAATTTATTTCATTTTAACTAACTATACACACATGACTAAGCAGAAATTTTAAGAATTTTAAATCAGAACATATGAGAAAACCCAAATGAACAGTTTACAATTACTGTATACTTTCTGTGTGGGAAACGCTGCTTTGGGGGGGAAAAAATATGAGTCGCACACGAGACAAAAATGAACTATCTCTGAGATTTATAGGTAATGAGCCACATTTGAGACACATTTGAGAAAATTGAGAAAACAGCTAAAATCTCATTCAAGTCTCAAAGACGGCTCATTTCTGTATATGTGAATCACACACAAGACAATGTAAACTCTGAGATTTTAAGGTAATGAGCCACATTTGAGACAAGTTTGAGAAGATGCAGAAAACACCCAAATCTCATTCAAGTCTCAAAGATGGCTAATTTCTGTCTAGGAGATAAAGAAGATATTAACATGAAATCTCATCATGGAGTCTCTTTGCTATACGTAGGATCAGTCAAAAAGCCTGTCCAAGTCCATCAAAAAGTAAACACAGGAAGAGTCTTTCGTTTTGTTAAAAGTACAGTATTGTGTATATTATACTGTTAATATTTGGCTTGATAATAGATGATTCAAGACACCAGAATCTCTACATCAACTCCTCTCTGATCATTTCAGCAATGTTCTCATTTTGTAATCCAAGCTGTCAGGGATTTTAAAAATGAAAACCTTCAGCATAAAAGCCATGCATTGCTTTTATAAGATATAAAGAACTGAGTTGCAGTTGTAAGTTCACTTCACTCTAAAAATCAGCAGGATACTGTGTGGAATTTGTAGATGATTACTGAGACAATTTACAGTGGGGCAAAAAAGTATTTAGTCAGCCACCAATTGTGTTTTTAAGTTCTCCCACTTAAAAAGATGAGAGAGGCCTGTAATTTTCATCACAGGTATACTGTCCCTTAACTATGAGAGACAAAAAAAAAAAAAAAAATCACATTGTAGGTTTTTTCATGAATTAATTGGCAAATTCCTCTTTAAAATAAGGATTTGGTCACCTACAAACAACCAAGATTTCTGGCTCTCAGAGACCTGTAAGTTCTTCTTTAAAAGGATCCTATCCTTGATCCAATGTACAAATGTACAATGTGCCTGTACAAATGGCATCTGTTTGAACTTATCAGTATAAAAGACACCTGTCCACAACCTCAAACAGTCACACTCCAAACTCCACAATGGCCAAGACCAAAGGACACCAAATGGAAGACACAAGACCACTGATAATCTCCCTTGATCTGAGGCTCCATGCAAGTACTCACCCCTTGGAGGAGAACGAATGCTGAGTTGCATCTAAAGAACACCATACCTACTGTGAAGATGGAAACATCATGCTTTGGGACTGTTTTCCTGCAAAGGGACCAGGACCACTGATCCGTGTAAAGGAAAGAATGTATGGGGCCATGTATTATGAGTATTGAGTGAATACTTGAGTGAAAACCTCCTTCCATCAGCAAGGGCACTGAAGATTAAACCTGGCTGGGTCTTTCAGCATGACAATGATCCCAAATGCACAGCTGAGGCAACGAAGGAGTGGCTTCATAAGAAGCATTTCAAGGTCCTGGAGTGGCCTAGCCAGTGTCCAGATCTCAACCCCATAGAAAATCTTTGGATGGAGTTGAAAGTCCGTGTTGCCCAGCGACAGCCCCAAAACGGCCTTGCTCTAGAGGAGATCTGCATGGAGGAATGGGCCAAAATACCAGCAACATTGTGTGAAAACCTGGCGAAGACTTATAGAAAACGTTTGACCTCGGTCATTGCCAACAAAGGGTATACAGTATAACAAAGTATTGAGATGAAATTGTTATTTACCAAATACGTATTTTCCACCATAATTTGCAAATAAATTCTTAAAAAATCCTACAATGTGATTTTGGTCATGAACTAGGTGGTCTACCTCCAGGTAGTTCGGCTGGTGTTTCCGTGGACAAAAGAAGGGCAGGCATTGGTGCAGAGGGGTTTATAAACAAAAATAGTCCTTTATTTACACAAAACAAAGGTGGAGCCTCCCCCGGGGGCGAAGGTGGAGCCTCCCCCGAGGCTCCGGGGGTGAAGGTGGAGCTCCGGATGAAGGAGCTCACAGTTCTGCTGCAGGGCAAGCAGATTTCCCACAACCTACTTGCTCCTGCTATGCCTTGTAGGGTCGAGCATTCTGTCATGAACTAGGTGGTCTTACTCCAGGTAGTTCGGCTGGTGTTGTTGCCGTGGGCATAAGAAGGGCAGGCATAGGCGCAGAGGGGTTTATAAACAAATAGTCCTTTATTTACACAAAAAACAAACACAGTGCTCTTTAAGCAGACACAAGGGCTAAGAGCTGACACAAAGGAGACATGGAGCTGAATCTAACTGAGGGGCTAGAGACAGGGCGGGTTAGTGGTTAATTGGATTAACACTGTTTATGGGTAGGTGGGTTGATGACCTAACCGGGTTAGTACCTAAAGGAGTTAGTGGCTAACCGGGTTAGTTACTGACCTACTATGGGAACCGAGACACAAAAGGCTAGGCACACATGAGGCTAATCCAAACTAGCGGCTAAACCTACTAGAGACCAAAACCACTAGGCGTCAATCCCACTAGAGGTTAACCTACTGGACGCTAACCCTACTAGGGGCTAACCCTACTAGCAGCTAAGGCCTACTAGCGGCTAAACCTATCAGCGGATAAGCACTCATGTGGCTACACATAACTACACATAATCTAAACATACAAATACTCTAAACATACAAGGGACTATACATACAAGGAACTAAACAGGAGGAAGACCAACACTGGAGACACACAGAACAGTACTTACACATGAGGAGATACAACCTAACTATAACATTTAACAAGACAGCTCCATGAATCCACATACAAAGCAAACTTAAGAACACCATGAAACTAAACATGGTAAAACTAAACAAAACACAAAACAAAACATAAAACAAAATGCCCACATGACAATAATATTTATTTACAATGCTCAACCCAGTTTCCCAGAACAAACTGCTATTTATAGGATGTTTAATGAGTTAGGTTCAGGTGAGCACTCTCATCCCCTGACCGAGGTGCCTCCTGTGAAACTGAGTCGGCAAACAAAAACTACAAAACAAACCAACTCAAACAGTGCCCTCTAGTGGTGGTCCCTTACAATTTTCTGGATTTTTTATTATTATTATTATTTTGTCTCTCATAGTTGAGGTATACCTATGATGAAAATTACAGGCCTCTTACAGAACTTGCACAATTGTTGGCTGACTAAATACTTTTTTGCCCCACTTTATGTGAAATTTGTGGCAAATGTGACATTAATTTGACTCAGCATTGCTTTGCAGCTTGTTTGTCCACAATCAGTATTCAGTAATCATTTTTTTTTTGTTTGTTTGTTTGTTTGTTTTTTTAAAGAGAAAAGTATAAGTATATTGTTCTTTCCAAATACACCCCAAATGTATTTTTTGATGCCTATTAGTGGTTGTGGTTTAAACTTATTAATGTTGGTGTGTCACATTTGATTGTCTTTCCCCTCTCTTCTAATTCTAGGTTTGCTGGTGCGTTTGCTCTCAGGCAGTGCATGCTAAACTTTGTACAGAACATCCAGTACCACATAATGTTTGAGGTCATGGACACATCATGGAGAACCACCTGAAATCAGTAACAAGAACACATTTCATTCAGTTTTTTTTATTTAGAGGAGCACAAGTAAAAGTTTATTCTGGAACATACTCAAGAGATGAAATTAAACTGTCTAATTGACTGTTTAATAAACTGACTAATTTTTCTTGTTTGTCTTCTCAGGCATCCGATGTTCTTTGCCATCACACCAGTTTTTTGGATAACTGTTTAAAGGACTGCATGCTGACCAACCCTGAACTGCTGAGGATTTTTTCCCAGCTCATGCCGGTGTGCGTCATGTACACCAACTGCATGCAGGTTCAGATCAATTAGTCAGTTACTAAGATTGTTTATAGAGTCTGTGCTGTCGAGTTTCAAGGGAAACGCTTTTGATCTTTACTGACAGGAAACATGAATTTACTCTGTTCAAATCAATCTGTTTAAATGACTTCCTGTCAGAGATCTCCTCACTAGTAGTCATGTTTGATCTGACGATCACTCGATTGTGATTCAGTCCTTGACACAGCGAAGTGCAGTTTGCGTCCTTTGTGATGTCTGGTATAAAGTTCACAAACATTAACATCATCAGATGCTTATGTATCATCCGATCATGACTCCTGCTCACTTGCTAATGCTCCACTTGCTAATGCTCTATTATTGCTATAATTATTGCACAGTTATCAAAGTTCAAAGTGCAGACTAGTATCCCATTAATGCAAAGCACATTACTTACATTAATATACTGACAGTCAATGAAAACTTTGAGGCCATACTTTTTAACATAAGTTTTATTTTAGAACCCAAAACTGTTTTTGTTTCATTTAAATAATTTCTTGAGGTTGCTGACATGCATTAACAAAGTTTCAAGAATAACTTAAACACGATAAATTTAACAAAAGAAAATTGCGTCTAACACACACAAGTTCACAACAGTCAATAGCATGTATGGCCCCCATGTGCATTGATGCAGGCGGCCATCCTTTGGCGCATACTCCTGACAAGACGGAGAATAGGCAGGCCACCGTACAACCCATACGTCTCGCGATCTTGCTGTAGTTCAAGCCGGCTTCCACCATACCCAGTGCCCGGAGACGTCTATCATGTGATAGACGTGGCATGATGACGTTCACTGGACTAATAATGGTGGTCTTTATTGGGCCCTTATATAGGCCTCCAAAAAAAAATCCTCAAATTATTCATGTACGCATTGAGTATTGCACCATGGTTGTTTGGGCCACATTTGAAAAGAGACCATCCCGTGTGCAATGAACTTGGAAACCATGACAACTCAACATTGTCTGAACTACCCAAACAGCAAGATATCAGCAAATCCACAAGGATCATTTCAAACCCCAGTACAAATAGAAACACTCGTACATTTATACCTGAAAGTTTCTATTGACTGTCAGTATAAGTAAGACCTGTTCTGTATAACAGAATAGGTTTTTCTTACAGTATAAAAGCACATTCATTACGTGATGTGATCAGAAGAACTGCGTTGTGTAGACACTTTTTCCACTTCAGCATTGGTCATGTTTTTATGGAGCTCGCTTCATCATGCTGGAACAGTTTGGGTTTTTGAGTTCCTGTCAAAGGAAATCCCTCAGCAAACCCAGACATCATGTACAAACTGTGTACTTCCATTTTGTGGCAAACGTTTGGAGGAGGTTCACATATTTGATTGTCACGTGTCTACAAACTATTGATCATATAGTGTATTAACCCAATAGACATGTCTATTAAGTGTACAATAGCATAGAGAATGTAAAAGAGTATGTTAAAATACAACAAGCAAATATGGGGGATCAGTAAGCTTCATGACATAATGCACTGCCTGTAGTATTGTAGTATTAATAATGTTTAGTCAGAAGAGCATCAAGAATTAAGAGAGAATATTTAAAGCATCTAATACTGATGATGTAAATAACACACCTCTGGGTGGTTTAAACAAATGATTTGTGTATTACTTTCCCTTAACTATAAAAATGTAAATGATTATACAATAATGTGCAAAAGTATTACACCAAATAACTGCTGTAGTGCAAAGATTTCTTCTATGTTGAAGGAAAAAAATAAACAGTAAACAAATTAAACAAAGTCAATAATTGGAGTCATGATCCAATTATTTAAAAAATAGTCTCAGGTACAGGTCATGCTTAAGTCTTATAAGGAAATTAGCTGCTTTCTTTTACTGAACATACTGCAGAACCAGCCACAGTACAGTCTTTCAGAAAGTTATTTTTTAACTGTTACGTGATATTTTACATAATATGCTGCTTTTTATGTTCGGAAATCAGAAATGCTTTTTGCACTGACTGAATAATGAAGTCATAAACATTTATAACAAAATGTGTGTTTAAAAAAAAGCAGAATGCTTAAAAAATCCCACAGTATTGTGCACCTAACTTATTTTTTTTAAAAATAAGTAAAATGTACAGGTCTGAGCCAAAGTTTATTGTATTTACACTGAGCACATTGTACTGTATTTGAGAGAAGAAAGAAAGAAAAAACAATCATGATGCTCACCACTAGGGGGCGTCAGAGAGTCGCATCTTTTCTTTCTTTCTTTCTTTCTTTCTTTTCTAACAGTGTTTCGTGGAAAGTTTTGTTTATTTTATTTATTTTTTTTACTTTCTGTTATATACTCAGCTCATATAAAAAAAAATAACGCTGTTCTATTAATATTCCCTGATTAGATATTCTCCTCAGATTGATTATTAAAGCAGTTGTGCTGAATGTGTGTAAATCCACACCCTCCTCCCAGTGTCCAGCCCTTCTGCTCATGAGCATTGACTTTCCTGAAGAAACAAGACTGAGGACTCCAGGCAAAACACTCAGGCATAATGACAGGATAAACGTTTTATTATTATTATTATTATTATTATTATTATTATTATTATTATTATTCTTTTTGACGTGCATCAGTCATGTTGCGTGTTGTGGTCGAGTCTGCTTCAGGTCTTCCTAAAAAGAAGCTCGGCAGTCCGGACCCCATCACATCTGTGGTGTTTAAAGGTAAATGCTGGGACAGACTGAAAAGACTTGTGTGTGTGTGTGTGTGTGTGTGTGTGCACGCGTTCATCTGGGAAATGAAAAAAAAAAAAAAAGCTTTCATGTGACATGTTTGATACTTTTGCAAAACAGTTACAATGTTACATTTAGAAGAATGTGAATAAAGAAGAAAGAAAGGCACAGAGATAATTAGAATTAGCACAGAGAATGTATTCACATGCAAAATATATCTATATGTACTCCTAGTTAGTATATAAAGAAAAGTCCAGATCCTAAACACTGTAAAAACTGGTATACTGGTATACATTATGGTTAAAATGAATAACAGCTGTGTGTGTGTGTGTGTGTGTGTGTGCAGATGTAGTGTCCTCTATAGACATAGTGTATTAAAGTATCAGAATGAAAGGAAGCAGTGTTACATGTAAAAAAAAAAAAAAAAAAGTTACATGATGTGGCAGTAATTGCTGTCTAGAAAATATGATCAATATATTGTTATATATTATTAATAGTATGTTAGAAGTGTTAGAAGTGTTGCAACAAACCCAAATGTGATAGACACCTGTGAAAAGATTGCCCTTTATTGTCCTTGAGCTGGGTTACCAGTGTGTGTGTGAGGTAGCGGAGGTATGAGTTTAAAAAAAAATTGAAGGAGGAATGACTGGATTACATATTAATACAGTATGTAGGTAGAACATGCAGTTTATACAGTCGGCTGTCTAATTAAATACAGTTGAACAGCTGAAGTTGAACACTCTTTCTGTGTCCCTTAATCTTAGAGAGTGAAATTTACATTTAGCAAATTTTAAACCAACTCCTAAAAAGTTACACCTACTTTTTGTCTGCTTAAAGGGCATTTTTTAGAGCTTAGAGTTTAATGGACATCTAGGTTCAATTAAACTGAATTTATTTAAATTGCTTAAATTGAACTTTAAAATAATACTGTATTAAATCTTAATCTTAACAAGTGTTTTAATTAACCTGTAGTAGTGAGTTTCCAATTTAACTGCTCAAAGAACACCTTCAGAACATTTAGTATACAGTACTATTGAATTAACTCCTACAGGACTACGCCTACAGTATTAATCTGCTTATAGAAGTCTTTAATTAGCTTTTTGATTTGTTAAATTAATATCTACATGGCTAAATGAACTTTTAGTATTAAGTTACCAATTTTCTCTTAAAGGTCGCCTATAGAATTAAACGCTTAAGATGACTTAGTCGTCATCATCGTCTATATCGCTTTATCCTGTATACAGGGCCGCGGGGGGGCCTGGAGCCTATCCCAGGAGACTAGGGCATGAAGCAGGGTACACCCTGGACAGGAGGCAAATCCATCACAGGGAACACACACATATACTTTCACATGCTTGTTTACACATTACGGACAATTCGGGAACGCCAATCAGTCTAATCTACCTGTCTTTGGACTGTTGGAGGAAACCCGGAGTACCTAAAGGAGAACATGCAAACTCCATGCACACAGACCCAAGGCGGAAAATGAACTCCGACCCTGAAGGTTCAAGAGTTCAACAGTGCTACCCACTAAGCCACTGTGCCACCCTTACTTGTGTTTATCCTTAGTGTTAAATAAATACTTAAAGTGTTTAATGAATAATTAAAGGGCGGAATGAGATTTTAAAGTTTCATTAACTATTTAAGTGTTTAATAAATATTTATAGGTTTAAAATAGCTTTTAGTGTGGAACAAATTTTGTAGGTGTTTATAGGGCTAAATTAACTCTTGAAGTGATTGATGAACACTAATAATGTAAAGTCCTGAGTGCTTAATACGTAGTGTTCAATTAACCATTATAAACCTTTTGTTGAATTAAACTGAAGTTGTTATTTAACATTGTGCGATTCATGCGACACCCACAGTACTGAATTAAGCATTACAGTACTTGGACTCCTACACTGTTGATTAACACTTGTTGAAATAACTCTTAAAGGTGATCATCAGTATGTACACAGTGATATGTACTGTGAACAATACAGGTGTTGCTTTAGCACTGGATTAATCATGTCACAACATGCATTTCTTATACGTACCTCTGTAAAAATCTGTAATTCAAACTGATTTAGTTATGGGCTAGATCATAAACAACAAGTTAAAAATTGTGTAACGCGTAAGATGTCCTTTGTTGTTCTCATTATCGTAATTATTATTACACACTAGTTGTAATAAAACATCTAGTATACATCTTGTATCCCATCCTCATGCATAACGACTGTGCTGGCAAAACAGTAATTCAGGATTTTATTTTATTTTTTTTTTGCCATATACAGTAGTTATTAGTGTTATAGAACGGTACCGTTTCCCCATTGAAACTGTATGTAGGTTTCCTGTTCTACTATAAACCTGGTTCTCTTTTTATAAAGCTGATTATGTGACAAAAGTTTAATCCAAAATGTGAGTTTCTTACACATTTTGCACTTGCGTTTATTAAGAAATATTTAAGTACAAAATTACCTGCATGGACATATTTTAAATAACAGTTGACTCAACATTATTGTTCTTTTATTTTTAGGTGAAACAAAGAAAACTCGGTCCATCAACAGTGAACTTAATCCTGTCTGGAAAGAGGTAAGACTGCACTGATGCCTGCTTGAAAAATTAAGATCTTATTTTAAAATATTCATAATTTCTAATACGAGGAGTGTTCAAGTCAAACCGAGACTTTTACTCCCTTTATTTCTCTATATAATCGCCAGATACACTTATCCCACTAATACACTTATCCCATTAATACACTTATCCCAGCGCTTCACTAGACTTCCTGCTGAAACTCTGGCCTCCCAGGAATTCCTTTAATGGCCCAAAAATGCGTAAATGGCTTGGAGCGAGGTCAGGACTGTATGGGGGATGTGGCAGTAACTCTAGAAGTGGCGACAAGCTATCCAGTGATTTTCAAGGATCAGACATTCCACTGGCTGAATGTTCATGAGAATGACTGCAGTGGTCAGGATCATCATTCAGGACATATGACCTGTTTTAAAATGTTTGCACCATTTAAGAGTGTCTGTGTCAGTATGCCTTCATTCATGAGCTATATCATCCCGGGTTTGACTTGAAAACTCCTATTGATTTTTAAGTATTTAAACTTTTATTTGGTTTCTCATTGACATTTATCTGTGGCTTTTACATTATCTGGCCAAAAAAACATTGAGCTGCATCAAGCAAAGAAAACATCTAAGTAGATTTGAAATTACTTAAACTTCAATACATTGTGAAAACCTGGGAGAATACTGCTGAACCATCGACTTTGTAAAGAAGAAGAAATTGGAGATAAGATCATTTAAACACTTGAAGTTGAATTTCCATACACACAGTATGATGAGAAATTACAGGATTGGGACTTAACAACTTTGTGGCCATAAAAAAACTACTTGTTATTGAGACTCATTAAAAAGCATAAATATTTGACTTTGAAGCATGGAAAGGGGTCTGATGAATCCAGATCGACCCTATTCTAGAGCAATGGTAAGAATGGAAGCTCATGAAGCTAAGCACTCATCATGTATATCATGGTCACTGTACCTCAAGCCTCTCTAGTCAGTGTTCAGTTGGTCAGGTCTAGACTCGGCTTTACTTCCCTGATGGCACAGCCACATTCCAGCACTCAAAATTGTGAAAGAGTGGATCTGGGAGATTCAGGAATAATTTTTACACATGAACTGTACACCACATTTGTGTGCTGTAATGAAAGATAAAGTGGATTAAATGAAATGTTAAAGTGTGTCTTCTTTTTGGCCAGGCAGTGTATATTTTCTGTTTAACACAACATCCAGAACAGTTCGTTCTATGTAGATGAACACAACCCATCAGACTTACCTGCTCTTTCTTTTTCAGACACTTGAATTTGACCTAAAGGGTTCCTCTCTTGATTCCTCATCCTACATTGATGTGATTGTAAAAGACTTTGAGGCTCTTGGAAAAGACAAGTAAGTTTGTTATTCGTTTAATCATCTGTAGTGGGCACATTCATATTTTAGTTTTGTAGCTAGTTTTATTTTTTTGTTCTCCTAATAGATGGGCAGTCATCTATTAGTAAAATCAGTAAAATACTTTCCTTTTTATACATAATTTACATATAGTCAATGTTTATGGTAATTTAGATTCTCATTCAAATTTGGATTAATTATATTGGAGCCATAACTATCAGCTGGTATGGACTGATGCATCTCTTTCCTTGTATCATAAAAGGAACAGACATATACTGATCTTTATATGGGCATAGAAATCTGATTTTCTGTAATTCTGGTACTTCATTATTATTGTTTGCAAACTAACACTAAGCTTACTTCAGATTCTGAATGCAGTCAAATCAATTTAAGCCACTAAACTGAAACATCTTAAAAATGATGAATTGGTTTTGTACATTTTAAAGCCAATGTGAAGCCAATCGTCTAAAAAAGGTCACTAACTTGCTGAGTATTTGCTAGTGATAACATTTTACAGTATGTAGTTGTTATTGGTTTTCCAAAATCTGCCAACTTTTAACTCATGGGTTATGCATCTGTTAGCTTAATAATATAATGTTGTGTTCTGCAAGGCCAATCAATAGTATATCATATTAGATTGTACAAATAGGCAATGAGGTGGCATTATGTTTTTTATTATTGTGTTATTAGATAATTTGGGTTTGCTATTGTTGCATTGAATTGAATTATCTATAACAAATAAAAAGGCATATTTGCTTTGTCCAGTAGTGATGGGAAGTTTACCGACTCGGATCTTTGAGTCTCTCTCAGCAAAATGAACGAATCATTTTTCAAGTCATTTCGTTCATTTCATTCATTTTAGCAAATGTAATTAAAATTTTATATGTTATTTCCCTAATATCTACTAACCCACTCAAATGTTGATCATAAAACAAACAAGACAAAAATATTGAAAACATTCATTTATTATTTACCCGGGTTCTTTAGTCTACGAATAGCACACATCACCTCGGCAAAAGAAAAACACTTATTATATGAGCAAACTCAAAATAAGAGTCAAAATTAACAGACTTTATACAGTAAGTACTTTAGACTTGTATTATTTTTATTATATAATTTGTTTACGAAGAGACAAAGACAGTGTCTAATCAAAAAGGCAAATAAAAAAAGATCGAGAGATGAACGAATCAATTCTCTTTCCGGCTCAGACTGCATAGATCAAGCTTATGGAGCTGTCACGTGATAAACAAACAACTCAAAAAACGCGAAGCCACAAAACAAATGAAGTAATTCTTGTACAGAACCTACTCCACGTGAGCGACTGAACAAATAATTCCCTGCGATGGATTGGCACCCCGTGTGTACCCCGCCTTGTGCCCTAAGTCTGCCTAAGCCCCCCGCAACCCTGAATACATGATAAAGCAGTATAGACCATGAGTGTGTGAGTGAGTGACACCAAACAGCCATAACAGACCAGTCCCATCCTACAGAAAAGCCAATACAACACCAATTGCCAAAAAAAAAGTCAAAGCTGGCACACCAAGGACACTACATCCCACAGTGATTAAGGCCCGGCAGGCAGACCTAGCTTCAAAATGTTCCAGTGCCAGATACCACAGCACACCCCCAGAGGTCTTGTGGGGTAATGACTGATCGGGGTCAGAGCTGCCCAGTCTACCAAAGTGAACCAGCACAATACTGGACTTAATGTTTTACAATGTGATGTTATGGCAGATTCTTATTTTTGGTTTGTCTGTTCTTGGATTTTGTCCTATCCTTACATTGATCAATTTTCATTCATTGCATTCTGTGTGTGTGTGTAAGTATGAAGTGCACTTAGACCAACAGAATATTCGAAAATGGAGGGATTATCCAGTTGTCTTAGTGTCTCAGATATGTCTCAAGACCCATGAAGTCAGCCAGCACACCCAGAGAACCAGGTTGAGACTTGTTGTGTTATGCTGTTAGTCAGGGAGGGGAGAGAAAAACTGTTTGCTAATGCTAGATTCTGGATTAGAGAACAAGTTTGTGACTGAGAAAATTCAGGGAAGGGACAAATATGATTTGGTCAATGATTCACAGACGTTCTGTGATATTGATAATTCTTCATTTGCTACAAAACAGAACAATAATAGTTGTGGGTGGTGTTTTCAATAGATGAATGAATAAGAGCTTTAATCAAAACACTGTTCAGTCCATAACATCATTGTCCAGAGCTGGAAGTCAGGGTTGGTCTGGATTTAAACTGGCAAATTGAGATTATGTCGCATCCTGCTGCCTACTTTAGGTTATTTGCATGTTGCTTTATATTGTGAGCTCGTATTTCTTTGTCCAATGAGTGTTAAATATCTAGGTCATGTTCTGTTTGCTTTAGGCGCTTGTGTGTGTGTGTGTGTGTGTGTGTGTGTGTGTGTGTGTGTGTGTGTGTGTGTGTGTGTGTGTGTGCGCGCGCTATGTTGAGTTATGCTTAGTCACATAAAGTGTGTATTTTCAGGGTGGAATAATATAGAGCATACAGAGTGAAAGAGGAAAAGGTCTGCAATGTGTTGACTGTCCAAGAAAATGTGAGAGACAGGAAACAAAGCCCTAGAATGATAAAGTACACTGCCTTGGAAAGTATTCATACCAGTATTCGATACAGCCACAAATGCAAATTTATTTTATTGGGATTTTCTAGACCAACAAGTGGCACATAATTCTAAAGTGGAAAGAAAATGATCATAGATTGTTTTCTCTTCTTTCTTTCTTTTTTAATTTTTTTTTTACAAATAAATATCTGAAAAGTGCAGCATGCATTTTTATTCAGCCCCACTGAGTCAATACTTTGTAGAACCACCTGCAGTTTCATTGCAATTACAGCCACAAGTCGATTGGGGTATGTCTCTACCAGCTTTACACATCCAGAGAGTGAATTTTTGCCCATTCTTCATTGCAAAATAGCTCAAAGCGAGCGTTTGTAAACAGCAATTTTCCCACAGGTTTTGCCACAGATTCTCAATTGGATTTAGGTCTGGACTTTGGTTGGCCATTCTAACACATGGGTATGTTTTGATCTAAACCATTCCATTGTAGTAGCTCTGGCTATATGTTTAGGGTTATTGTCCTAAAAGGTGAACTTCTACTCCAGTCTCAAGTCTTTTGCAGATTAATAGGTTTTCTTCTAAGATTGCCATGTATTTGCTCCATCCATCAACTCTGACCTTTTAACTTTTAATTCTGCAATTTTCCTTGCAATACACAATTATAAGCCACTTTGTGTTGATATAGTACATAAAAATTCCAATATAATACATTCAGGTTCGTGGTTGTAACGTGAAAAAATTTGGAAGTTAAATGAAACTTTTGTAAGGCACTGTAGTATGGTGTTCATGTTCATTGTTCAAGTTCATGCAAAAGGTTTTAAAGTTTGAAGTTATGAGACATTACTGTTATTTTTTTTTTCTCTTCTTCTTCTTTTTTTTTTTAGAGAACAGTGTCTGGTTGTAACGCACTAATAAAGCTTCCCGTATTTTAATAATGCAACTCATTGTCGCTGCAGTTAACTGAGTCAGGTCTCCACGAACAGAAGGCGCTCTCAGAGTCGGTAGCTAACGTGTGTCTCTGCAGCTCTTCCTACATAACCAAACATTTCAAACTTTCATGCAATTGTTTCCACTCTGTGTGAAACCTCATTCAGTTGTGCTAATTAACAAAACATCATGTCATGGGAAAACAGTGATTGGGTAGTGTGAAGTATTCTCTTGTGAGCGTATCCAAACTTTTTTTATTCCTGTGATAGCATAGTAAATTTGCAGACAGGGGCATCTTTTAAAGAATTTGTCATTTTTAATTAGTTTAATGCTGTAGAATGTCCAAGAAACTATTTCCTGTTATTCCCTTTTTCCTTTCTTATTACCAAAAATCCAACTGCCCCCCCCCAATTTTTTTTATAAAATACAATAATAATAATACACACACATTTTACTTTATTGAACAACAGCATTTTTTATTGGTTCATTATTAGGCTTAGATTATATGGAGCATCTGCCATACTGTTACTATAGTCATCATACAGTAAATTTATACATTTCATCTTATTATTTGTTGTATAGATGACATTATTGTGGGGGCTGCTGTCACAGAAAATCATCACCTTTTTAAAATCAGAATTTACACTTACAGGAACAATATTACAGTACATTACTAATGTACAGTACTGTTGTAGATGGTTTTTATGCTTAAATTTTTTGGTTACAATGTGGTTTAACAAACAAAAAAAGTACTTCAGAAAGCCTGGAGAACTATTATTTAGGACTAGATTAAAAATACAAGAAAGTCTGGCTCTTCTGAAGAAATATATGCAATTTGGCACAACAAATAACCAGGAACTGCCTCGGGATGAAAGACTGAATCATAAGCATGCGACCAGGAAAATGATTGATCTGAAGTGTTTGTGTTTAAGGGTGCAGTCAAGGCTTTTGCACACACTGACATCATTGTTGGGTGGGTTTTTTACACTGGAACTGTAGCAAACTATATACTTCTCTTTTGTTTTTATATAAAGATAGATTATATAAAGTAGTCAAGTAAAAGATTGATCATCTATGTGGATATGCCAGTATTGATGATCACTCTTAATATAACAGTTGAAAACCCTGACTTAGGGCATATCTTTTGGAAGAAGTACAGTTTTTGAGATCTGTTTCTGTTCAATGGCTGTCTAATTTCTGTCCAATGGCAATAAAGCTCTTCTGGCAGCTTACTAATACTATATTTGTTTTTAGACATAATGCATTGAATTTCATCCTAAAGGTAGAATATTGTATTGTGATGTTTGTATTCCAACAAATATGTAACTATTCCAAAAGCAAAAACATTTATGAAAATAATGTAATATTAACGTTACTACACTAGCGTAACACTCGTTAGTCTCGTTTCAAACCAACACATAAATATGAAGTATAAGAAATATTAGCCAAACCAAAACTAACAATACATCAAACTGTGTGCTCAAAACAGATTATCATCTTAATATCCACATGTTAAGCATAAGTCAGTGTTTGTCTAGTGTCTGAAGCACTCCCAGTATGCATATAATATTCCATTGCAAACATTCCCACATCTCCACAGTAAAAACTGGTTGAACTTTAAAATTCTTTCACGTCAGGTAAATGAGTGTTTGCATTGGGAGGAGGTTTCCTTTTTGGCTGTCACAAAGCATGCAAAGATTTTTTTTAAATAATTTTTATTTGGAAGTCAGGTTCTGTAAAACTTGCGAAAGTTGTTTTCTAATTCCTGATTTTTATGGAGTGCAGAGATCAAATCACAGTTTTTCTTGGCATCGGTCTCCAGAGCTTTCAGCTGAATGTGAGGCATTTCCCCTACTGTACATCTACATTATTAGCACAGCACTTTGGCTTGAACATGGCCTGGTCTAAAAAGGCGGCAGTGCTGTCCCAAATTATGATTATCAGTCAAATGAAAAAAACGAATTTGAGAATCAATTAATGTTTTTTTGTATTTATAATTTTTTTTTTTTTGTAGTTGCAAAAGTAAAAATGTACTGTAGCATTGGTCAATTGTTCTCAGTAGTCTCTTCTACTGCTACTTTCACCCTTAATCAGGCAAAGAATCATTTGGTAACTTACAAGTGCTAGTATCAGTACCTCAAGAATTTTTTGATTGTATTTTCGCTCGTTTTTATATTTAAATCAGAATCAAGTTTATTGGCCAAGTATGTTGACACACACACAAAGGAGTTGACTCCGCCTGTTGGTGACTCTCAAGAGTACAGACATACTTAATGACACTGTAAATTTTCAAAACAAGAGACTATCGACAGGAAGTGCACAACATACAGTCAAGAACTCACTTACTCATCATCTATAGCACTTTATCCTGTACAGTATATAGGGTCATGGGAGCCTATCCCAGGAGACTTGGGATAGAGCATGAGGCAGGATACATCCTGGATCCAACATAGGCCACACACATACACCCACTCGCGCTTGTTTACACACTACGGGCAATTTTGAAACACCAATTAGCCTAATCTACACGTCCTTGGACTGTGAGACAAAACCGACCATGCACAGGGAGAACATGCAAACTCTATTCACATAGACCTGGGCAGGAGTCAAACCCGGACATTTGAGGTTTGAGGTGCCGGTGCTAACCAATACTCCACCATGCTGCCATATTCAATAACTATATAGATTAAATATAAACAAATATAATATTAAAAGGAGCACAGAAAAATATATACAGAGTATATGTATGCAAAATATCATCAAAGTACATAAAGTGAGTGTGCATAGTAGTGCAAATAACATTAGTCTGCATCACATGATGAAGGTTTTTTTGGTTTGGTTGGTTGTTTTTTTAATGACTATTTGTACAGTAAACAATATACAGTACAAGATGTGTGAGTAGTGCAAACAACAGTGGCGGCCGGTGCGAAAATTTTTGGGGGGGCGCAAACAAAATGAAAATGAAACTTTTAATACTCGCCTGTAAATAGCCATTTATCAGGTAATTAAACATCATTACTACTAGTATAAAATAAAGGCCTGACTCAAATCGCATCCAGTCAGCAGCTCCGCTTGCCATTAGAAGTGCTGGAAAAGACTCGTTGAGAATGGTCCAATCACGTGAGCCCAGATATTTAAAAACAATATTGATTCGCTAAGAACAAAAGTGGGAGGGTTCAGGGCGCACAGTGCTGCGACCCAGGATGATTTGACAAAATCCAATCAGAGCTCTGCCTCAAGTCACATGCTTTTCAAAAGTTGACGTGCCTACATACAGTAGACACTCCTTTGTCCGGCGCCCCGCATACACAAACACAAATGAACGTAATACAGTTAAGATTTTTTTAAATTGCAAATAAATTATATTAAGAACTACAGCAGAATATTGTGACTAAATGACTTTATTTCATTATTAAAAATAAATAATTATTATGTTAAATAATTACATGTTAAAGAAGCATTCTTCTCTGCCTAACTTTAAGGGGGGCGGTGCCCTGCGCCCCGTATTGACCGGCTGCCACTGGCAAACAATAATAATATGTGTCACATATGGGGATGAAGTGATGACTCACTGTTCTTCGAATACGGTATTTTTAGATGAGAAGTAGGGTGTAAGGAAAAGCATGTTGGTCCTTTTATACAGCAGATTGCATATAATGAGGTTCAACTGTTTATGAGGATGATTGCCTGAGGAAAGAAACGGTTCCTGTGCCTGTCAGTTCTGGTGTACAGGGTTCTGTCGCGCCTGCCAGAAGGGAAGAGGTCAAAAAGGTTGTGTCCAGGATGTGAGTTAAAGTTAAATGTGCGTTTAACTTTCTCTGTATTTTTTTTTTAATTATATATAAATATTTTGGAAAAAAATTACCCTATACTCAGCAAGGAACTGTATATGGTAACTTCACTGAGTTTTATTTGCAATGTAAAATGACACATTGAAATGTTGTCACATACACACAAAAAAAGTCTTGTAAAAATTCTTGAAGTTTTTAATCTTATACAAAGGGATAAAATACATACATATTTTATACACTTCATACCCATTTGTTTCATTTTAAAGGTTTTAGTAGTTTTGCATTATCAAGCATGCTTTGTTATTCGCCACAATCGAAATCAATGCGAAATTGGATCCCATCTTTTGTTACAGGTTCATCGGCTCTGCAAAAGTCTACTTAAAAGACCTAGCAAGTGGTCAAGTGAAGTCGCTCCCTTCGAAAGGTCTGCCTTTAGCTAATGAAAGCGGGCAAAATATTGGAGTAAGTGCTTCAACTTCATTTTTATTGTGTATGGCTTTGAAAAATCAAACAAGAATTGCTTTCTAGAAATACAAATTCATAAAGCACATGGGGGAAAAAAAAGCTAAAATCTTTCGTGATTAAAATTACTGTGTATAATTAATCTGAGGTCAATCTATCTGTAGGCCACAATCGATCTTCTGATTGGTTATGAACCTCCAGCTAACGCTCCTCCAAACTCAAATGATCAACCAGATGGCGGTGCAGCTGGAACCACCGGTATGTTTTTTGTTTTTTTATTAGTTATTTCTGAATTAGTTCTTATGCTTGGCAACAAACATCTAAGGATGGATCAGCAGAATGCTGGATCGTTTTTTTTTTTTTTTCAAAAGCTGCTTTTCTTCTCTGGAATGCAGTTTAACTAGTTTTCAAATGTTGCATTGGTACCATCCATTCACTGGATCAATCCCAATATCATATTACTGACATATTGTTTACTAAGGTCTACAGTTTTTGTGAGCCTTCTAATATGTTGCTTTAGAAGATGGAATGAGATTTAAAGTGAAGCAATTTGTGGAAAACTGGTCAGAACTTTGAGAAATCAATCCCATTTACAGCATCAACTGAAGGCGCAGATTTTAAGCCAAAGCTGTTGCTCCAAAGAGAGGTTTTGATCTTTAAATGAATACTGACTCATCTACATCTTGGATCCCCACTGCTTCATTTCACTTTTTATTGATGTTCAAAAAGTGAAAAACACCAGTAGAGATCCCAGGTAAAAATGTAAGTGTACAGGCTTGTTAAAATAGTAATTTATTGATCTATAATTTACATTAATTGATTAGAACAGTTTTATAAAAGGTAAAACATAAATATTTGTCATTGGAAACTTCATTTAGACGACAAAGAACAAAAAAGCTTATACACTACAAAAATCACCAAGAAAAAAAAATGTACAATAAGGCGTGGGTGCACACAATGAAGAAAACATCATGTGAACAGAAAGCTGGTGAACCGGTAATCGAGTCAGTGTGATTCAGATTGTGGTCACATTGAACACACACCACTGCAACAGTGAATGTTACAGTACAATCACACTAGTTTAAATCTTTTGAACAAATTTACTTTTTTTTTGTTTTAAGCCGATATTGTCGCATTGGTATTAGTGTTATACCAGTTTAAGTAATACGGTGTCGTTTCGATTGTGTCTTACTCCAGTAATGATTAAAGAGACATTGTATAAAAATACATTTTAAGCTGTGGATGATTCGACATCATATACTATATCTCAGCCTTTTCAATGCTGCAGTATATAATGTAAAACAATTAAACTGTACTGCACCAACAATTTAACTTGGTTGGGTAGTTACATACCATGTGGCCTTTCCTAAGGTTGGTAGTAAATAATGTAGAATGTTAATGTAATATAAAGAAAATATAGTTCTGTGCAAAAGTCCTGAGCCAGCCCTCATTTCTTCATATTAAATTACTGAATATGATGTAGAAATGTGAGCCAAAAAAATCCTTCAGGAGAACTACCATTCCTCCATTAGGAAGACAAAAAGTCTGTCTCTTTGAAAGCAAATGAAAAAAATGAGGGGTGGCTCAGGATTTGTGTACATTTACTGTATGTGTTTGTGTTCTTGAACAGGTGGCGCAGATGGAACTGAAGATGCCACTGATACAGGGGGTTTATCTCCCACTCAGTCGGGTCAAAAATCTCGGACCAGAAAACAGAGGCCTTTATCTAACAAACCGCAGGACTTCCAGGTACAGTGGCTTCCCCACCATGTCTAAGAAGGAAAGATTTTTACATAAGGACTTAATTTGGGTCAAATTTAGTTCCTTTTTTCCAATGCTGAAAAACGAAAGAACAAAGTAAACAGTGAATTTTCTTCCATGATCAAGATCCGAGTCCGGATCATCGAAGGTCGGCAGTTGCCTGGAAACAACATAAAGCCTGTTGTGAAAATACATGTTTGTGGAGAAACCCACAGGACTCGCATCAAACGAGGAAATAACCCCTTCTTTGATGAGGTATTGATGTACATTTCTGTATGCATGCATACTGACGGGATCAATGTTCCTAGCGTGTGCATAAACACTCAGTAAAACTCTTTGTCATAGTGGTGGATTAATGTGTACTTATTTTAATATGACTTTTTGCAGATTTTCTTCTACAACGTCCACATGTTGCCATCAGAGCTTTTTGATCAACACGTCAGCATTCGGGTTAGTAAAAAATGATTCAGGTGGAAATGTACTGACATGGAAGTTTAAAAACGAACTTCTTTAAGTGTCATCAATCGTCACATTTAGATTAATAGCTTCTTTAGTGGACGATTGCACAAATTCTGCCATACCCATGATTTAAAAATATTCCACTTTTTGGAACGAGATGTAATTTGTCATCTTAAATATTGAACCTGTTACTTTATATTTTTATTTCTTTTTAATCTTTTGAGTATTCATGTCATTATAGTGTGTTCTGTTTCAAATTTATAAAACTGGAGTGATCCAGTATTTTTCTAAAGAAGCTGAAAAAATGTTCTCTCCTGCTACAGGTGTACAACTCCTCATCACTGAGGGCTGACAGTCTTATGGGAGAATTTAAGGTATTCCATATAAACTTAATACAGAACATATTGACTACTGTACATCCAGCAGGTTAAAAAAATGAAATACACTTAAAGTTTGTAATGATAATGTAAATTTTTAAAATCTCTTTACTGTTTCAGGTTGATGTTGGTTACATCTACGATGAACCGTGTACGTTTCTGAATTTCTGCACTGCAGCTTATTTTATGTATGACTGCTCATGTTCGCTTTAGCAAAACAATGACATTGTGTGTGTTTTTCCTGTCGACTATAGCTCACTGTGTCATGAGGAAATGGCTGCTTTTAAACGACCCAGATGACTCAAGCTCTGGAGCAAAGGGTTACCTGAAAGTCAGCATGTTCATTGTTGGGACCGGTGATGAGCCTCCGGTACTCATTTTGTCTAATCGTGTCCTCACTATTGCTTTAACCTCTTGGGACCTTAATATCCTCATATAAGGACATGACGTTTTCTACCAACTGCATTGTCTATATATGGTTTTACAATCTTTATATGAGGATTATTGGTTATATTTTTCTCCATACTTCAATCTGTTTGAAAACATTAATTATTTTCATAGATCAGTAATTGAACCTACTGAATTTTGAAAGGTAACATAGAAGCGCATGTAGGTGCATTCCAAGACACTTAGTAGTTCTCCTGATTGAAACAAAGTGGTAATAGTAATGATGTCTCACTGGACAGGTGGAGAAGAGGGAGCAAGACAGCGATAATGATGATGTAGAAAGCAACCTCCTGCTGCCCGCTGGAATCGCGTTGAGATGGGTCACGTTGCAGCTCAAAGTGTTTCGTGCTGAGGACTTCCCTCAAAGTAAGCCGGGATTTCTTATCATACAGTACCGTAATCAACCAGTATTTATTTACATCATGCAATGCTGTCATTTCTCAAGGGGAAACAGTTGAAGCAAACCCAGCTCATGAACATGCTTGAAACTTAATATTACACCACCATTTTGTTTAGTCCTTGTTTTAGTTTGGTAAATAAGAAATGCGTAGAAAAACATCGAGTATATATACAGGCTGAAGATTTTCCAGAAATTGCACACCAGGAAATGTTTTACCACAATTCTTTTGATCTATGACCGAATGTCATCTGACTATAAACATATTATCCTGTTTTCTTTTATTATGCAGTAATTGTGCCCACACCAGCTTCCTTTTTTTTTCACTTTTTATGAATAAGCAAAAAAATTGTTAAAACTTTACCTCTGACTGTGTCACAACCCTAAAAGTCCTTCAAAAATGTTAAAAGAAATCTTCACCATATACAGTGTTTTTAGATTTTTTTTTTTTTTGCAAATTGAATGCGACATTGAAGAAATACAGTATATTTTGAAGAAATGTGTTTAAAAAAGTGATTTATTCTGCAGCTAAGCAGAGCTGTTCAATTGAACTTTTTGGATAAAAAAGATAATTAAAACGTCAGTGGAGCTGTGTGATCATCAAGATTGTTATTTTAGTCTTGGTCCCAGATGGAAATGAGAGGGTTGCGTCAGGAAGGGCCTTTACATTTACAACATTTGTCAGACGCCCGTATCCAGAACAATTTACAATTATCTCTTTCCACATACTGTATGAGAAGCTCAGTATTGATCAAGTCACCAACTGTGGCAACTTGAGGGTCTGGGGTTTGAACCTGCGATCTTCTGATCAGGAGGCCAACGCTTTAACCACTGAGGTGTTCTCGAGGGCATCGGGCACAAAATCTGTGCCAAGTTATTTGGATGTTTGGATCGACTGGTCCCCGGAGGCATCCCTTTAATGACAGCAGCTGCAAGAACAACAACAACATCATTACTTTTTTTATGTTTCTTCTGTCATGGAAATTTATAAAGGACTTCACAACTGTATATTTACTTCAGGTGCACGAGAAAAGGATTTTCATCTATACTTGATATTAAATAGCATGGATTACTGTATCTTGCTTACACAAAAATGAGCATTAAGAGCAAATTGTTATATTGCTGTATACAGGAACTCGAACACAAGTCCTATCAACTTTTTAAAATATTTATTTTAATAATAAATATTTCTCATACTTTCAGTGGATGACTCCATCACTCAGTCTTTGAAAGAGGCATTTGGAGGAGAAAGCAATAAAAAGAATCTAGTAGATCCCTTCATCGAGGCCTGGTTTGCTGGAAAGAAGGTACGAGCTGAAATCGCATTCTCAAACGAGAAAACATTGTGTGGAATGTTCCACTGAGTTTTGCTTCTTTTTTTTTTCTTCATAGCTATGCACAAAAATAATTGAGCAAAATGCAAATCCTGAATGGAACCAGGTTCTTAATCTACAGGTTAAGGTAATAATGATGGGTGGTGTTGCATTTTCTTTATATGTAGGATTTGTTGTTGTTGCTTGTTTTATGTGAATTAAGATATTTTTCCCCTTCTGCAGTTTCCATCTATGTGTGAACGGATTCGACTGACTGCATTCGATTGGTACGTCCCTTTAACACATGCCTGTCTGGTGTCTTTGTAGAGGAAATAAGAAAATGAAGCACACTTGTAATGTTATATTGGGATTCTGTCATGAACTAAATACTCCAGGACTTTTGAAATGGGAGATTGTAAAAGCTGGGTGGATCCCGGCAGACTGTATGAGTCAGTGTGGTGTTTTCACTCCCACAGTGCATTCCTCTGCTAAAGCCCACTTAGGGAACTGTGGAAAATCTGAGGAGATCCAGTGCCGGGCTGCGACTGCCGCGCATTTTGGGTCACGTGCTAGGTCGTTTTAACTGACGGTGTCTCTCAATCCCCTCCTCTTTTTTTAGGGATCGCCTCACAAGAAATGATGCCATAGGCACTACGTTCTTGAATCTGACCTCAATAGCATCCTCTGGTGGTGAAGTTGAAGGTATGGCGTTTAGGGTGGAGTATAAAATACATATCATTACAGTATATGTCAGTATTACAGTATAATCCAGCACAGAGTGTATGAACTTAGTTGGAGTATTGCAGTAATAAAAAAGGGTTGTTCTGGGGTTTCCTATTGAAATGCCTTTCCTAATTTTTTTTGTTCTGCTGCACTAGTGGAGGATCCAGGAAATGTGTTTCCAGGATATGCAGGTTAAATAGGTTCAACTCCTTTCAGCTTTTCCATAGCACTATGCATGCCATTCACAAAAGTCAAACACATTAAACAATACAAAAAACAAACAAACAAACAAACAAAAAAAACAGTATTTCTCCGGTACTGAATATTTGCTTGCTCGTTTTGTATTCTTTAGATATGGCTATACAGTTTCTGCTATATAGCTATAGTATTTTATAATTATATAGTTATCTAGATAACTATATAATATTATGTAATTTCCCATGAAGACTTAATTGCAGTTATATCATACATCACTGGCTTTATTAACCAAGTTAGTATCAGTGCATGGGCTTGTATGTTTAAACCCTCTTTTGTTATATGTTGCTTTTAAACATGCCATGTCCTGTTATCCATAAAGGTGTGGTGAAAATATTGGTTATCCAGTTTTGTATTATATGCTATTACGTATTACAAATCTTGATACAATGTTCATAATCTCAATGCAACATGGTTCACCCAACTTACACACACATGTCTAACTTTTATAAACCTTTGGAATGGCTTTAGCATTAACAGCGTGCTTAAACTGTGCTATACTTACTATAACAGTGTTGTCATCTGTCAAACGTCTCAGTCCATGCACCCGTCTCTGGAACGCAATAACTCTGCTAACCCTTCATCTGTTATTATTTTAAGAAATCCATGGGTAACTAACAGTTCTGTCTTTCTCACAGGAGAAACCGGGGAGTCTGGTGTTGGGTTTCTGCCTGCATTTGGCCCAAGCTACATTAACCTGTATGGCAGCCCAAGGGAGTTTACAAATTTAGTTGATCCTTATGAAGACCTTAACTTTGGAAAGGCAAGTAATAATCATTCAATGTTTCTTTATCATCAATTTATTTAATCTTATAATGTAATATTCTCACATCTTTCTTAAAGGGCGAAGGGGCAGCCTACAGGGGACGCATTCTCATTGAGCTTTCCACTAAGCTTGAGGGAAAGCCGGAGAATGACTTAGAGGCCATATCAAATGATGACATTTTGGTTGCTCAGGTACCAGTTGAGCATCTGTGATATGCATTATCTCCAACGCTTTTGTTTTCCATGTCATTTTTATTAATTATTATATTTTACAGAAATACCAGCGGAGGAGGAAGTTCTGCCTGTGTGCTGTGTTCCACAGTGCCACCATGATTCAAGACCCTGGCGAGCCTATTCAGTTTGAAGTTAGCATTGGCAACTATGGCAACAATCTGGACTCGACATGCAAACCGCTCGCTTCAACCACTCAATACAGCTGTGCCGTGTTTGATGGTAAAAACGATAAATAGATTGACTTACTTGAGAATCAGAACTGGTTTTAAGTACACTGGAACTAATGAATGTACTGAGAAATCAAGATGGAATCTGAATATTTTTCCAGGATCAGGGTGGATTCTGATTTAGGACATGATTTACGACACCAGAATGCTTTTGAATGATTATGTGGCATCAGAATCATTTTAATTTAAAGCGTTGAGGATACTGTTGTGTTTGTGAGTATACCGTGGAGTCATGGAAAATTTGCATGCTCTGGATTGATGATGGTTGTTTTAGGCTATGCTGAAAGCATATTGTGAAGTCAGGTGAATTCCAGAGTATATTGAAAGTATATTGTAGATTCATGGACGTTCTTGGGTGAAGGAATGAAAACTAACTGATAGTTACAAAAAACTTCAAGCACAATATGAGATACTCAGTTGAAAGGTGCAGATGTTTTAAAGAAGGTCGAAAATCCATGAAGGACGATCCCAGACGAGGTGGCATGGAGTCTATTGTAGTTGTCCCTGTGAACATTCATCAAGTGAAATTCTTGATCCTTGAAAATCAATGGATAACTTACAGAATAGATGCATCTGTCTGTGGGAACTATATATAAACAGTCATTCCAGAGTGGCACTTGGTTTCTCCTGCTTAATCATTCTCTGTGTTCTGCCTGTATAGGTAATCAGTACTACTACTTGCCCTGGGCTGAAACAAAACCTGTTGTTGCTGTCATGTCATTTTGGGAGGATATCAGTCATCGCTTAGACGCTGTTAACATCATTCTCCACATTGCAAACCGTTTGGTATGTTTTCTGCATTGTTGAGAGATAACACTCACTTAAACAATTAACTGTGCACTTGAAAAATTCCACTAACTTCAGTCGTGATTTGAGCTGGAATTATAAACTGTTGTCCCACAACTTGTTTACCAATTAGCAAGACAACATCACTGATCTGAAAACAGAAATACTAGCCAAAGTCCCAGACAATAAACTGTATGAAATTCGGACCAAGCTTTTAAGCCAACTCATGGAGGACATCAGCAGGTGAGGTTATTTTTATTTCTTCCTAAATGTTTTATATATGAAGGTTTTCCATCTGTGTTTCAAAGTTCAAAATCAATCCCCTTAGCTTTAAACTCCCAGACCTGGAGGATAAACCTAACCTCACAGCCCTGGACATCCAGATTAAGAAGCTCAGAGACAGCACCTTGAAGAACATCCTGACTTCGGCTGAGCACTTGTTACAGATGGGCCCTAACATTCCAGACAGCTTGCCCACCATTGACGGCTGGCTGGACAGACTTAAGCAACTAGCTGAGGAGGTGGATTTTTTTTTTCACAGTCTGTTAAATGGCTGTTTGTTTGTTTTTTTACTATCTTTTAATCTTTACACACCATCCTGTACTGGTGCTCTAACTCTATTCTAACAAATTCACAATGAATTGTTTGTGCTGGATTGAGGACTCGTTGATTTTATATGTTCTCTACAGCCCCAGAACAGCATGCCTGATGTGGTTATCTGGATGTTGAGGGGAGAGAAACGGGTGGCCTACAGTCGCATTCCAGCTCATCAAGTCCTATATTCGGTGCACAGCGAGGCGGCATGTGGCCAGTACTGTGGAAAAACTCAGACCATCTTTCTAAAGGTATTAATATAGTACTGTACTGAAAGTAATACAAAAGGGTGTCGGTAACAGTAAAAGACAGAGTTTGTATGTGTTTGGCCAAATGCCTGGTGTCATTCACATCTGTTACTTCAAAGCACATAAATGATTTTAATATGTCCTGGTGAAATCGGGGAGAACAATGAGTGGAAGTTGTATAAATGTCCATCTAGTGATGAACAAGTAAGTGTTAGCTCAAGGCAGGGGGAGAGAGAGAAAAGGAGAAAACAAGCATTTGAGAGTTAACACATTAATAGCAGTTTTAAGAGGATGGTAGAATTGCATTTAATATCATAAAATGCCAACATTAGCTGTTACAGTGTTCAGATTGCACATGCTGATAGTGTAACTCTTTCTCTATACAAAGTACCACTCAGCATACTCTCTCCATCACAACCGAAATATTTACCCCATCGTCGAACCAATCTCTTGAATCCTCTTTGAAAAAATTCAGGTGTGCACTGTTGTAACCGCTTTCATGTCAGTGGTCGCACTTAATGGTCTCTGACTGAATGGTTTGTCCTCAGTGCTGGTTTCCTCTTCAGCATCTATCTGTGCACATTGCTCTTGTCAGTGGTGTCATCTCCGTAAACATTCTGTAGCCTTTTGTCTATGTCGGACAGCCTGCATCCCTCCTTCATCAAGAACCCAAATGATGGAAGAACAGAATGAAGAGTCTAAGAGGAAGAGTTACATGTGCAATTTGAGCAACCTATGTCAATAAAAAAAAATGTTATGCCCACCTTTGCATAACTTTCGATACACTCTTTGTATTACAAAACTACAGTACTGCTGAACTAAAAATGTTGAGCATTTGTGCGACTTGTGTACTACATGTACTAGTATAAATGGATGATGGCTAATAGCATCACTGTCTAAAGCCAACTATTTTCTTCTGTAGTACCCAATGGATAAAAACAAGGGTTCCAAGATCCCAGTACAAATACGGATGAATATGTGGCTGGGATTAGTCGCAGTCGAGAAAAAGTTCAATGCTTATGCTGAGGGAACATTTACTGTTTTTGCAGAACTGGTAAATCCATTTATATTTCTTTTAAATGTATATTTATATATTTCACACAATTACACTTACTCTTCATTAAGGCTACTTGAAAAATGATTAAAATAAATAAATAAATAAATTTCTTTCTTCAGTATGAAAACCAGGCGAAAATGATAGGCAAGTGGGGAACTTCGGGACTTCTGAATCGCCCAAAGTTTTCTGACGTAACTGGAAAAGTGAAACTAAAGCAGGAGTATTTCATGCCCCCTGTAGGCTGGCAGTGGGACGGTGACTGGTTTGTGGATCCTGAGAAAAGGTGGGTAGATTAGCTTGATTGATAGTCCACTTTCAAAGATGATCAATTCTGACAAGTAGCATTAGTAATTATAATCATATTGTGATATATGTGACAGTTTGCTGACCGAGGCTGATGCAGGACACAGTGAGTTTGTGGAAGAGGTTTACGAGAATCAGACTCGTAATCCTGGAGGAGAGTGGGCAGCAGCGCCAGCGCCGTATACAGATGTGGTACGAATATCAGTATACACATGCAGGTTACAGTACCTTGCACTTTAACAGTTGGATGCACACATATTTGAAGCTGTGCTGAATGCTTTAAAATGGTTATTTTGATGTAGAAATAACTACCAATTATATGACAAACATTTTTTGAGAATTCTGAGTATCGTACCTGCTTACAGAATGGAGAGAACACTCGTTCCCCAGAGGAGATAGAGTGCCCTCGTGGATGGAAATGGATGGATGAGTGGACCTTTGATGAAAAAAGGGCAGTGGATGAGAGAGGTTAGCTTCCTTACATGACATGAAAAATTAATTATACTAGACAGCTGGCTGGATTTATCTGTATATTTAGGTGTAGATGTTTTTGAATAAGATAATGAATGTGAATATTTGGTTAAAGGTTGGGAATATGGCATCACCATTCCTCCTGACGATAAGCCTAAGTCCTGGGTGGCAGCTGAGAAAATGTACCATGTCCACCGTCGTAGAAGAAAAATACGACCGCGTAAAAAGGTGGCTGCTGGTGCTTTAGCCACTGAGGTATGGTACATTAGCATTTTAGTAAATCAGAGGTTTAATCATAGTATTCACCTGATAATAAATCCTTCTTAATGTTAAATTTTAGAAGAAAGATACAGGACATCCAGAAGGTTGGGAGTTTTCTTCTCTTATTGGATGGAAGTTTCATCAAAATGAGCGCTCCACTGATTCGTTCCGTCGCCGTCGCTGGAGAAGGAAGATGGAACCTTCTGACAGCATTGGAGCTTCAGCCATTTTTAAGTTAGAGGGGGCACTGGTGAGTAAAATTAACAAAGATGTCAGCAATAAATTAAAATTATTTGAAAATAAATATTTCATGGTTTAGGGTTTTGTTTTTTATTTACTTTACAGGGAATTGATAAGGAAGCAAAAGCGGATGACAAGGGCTCAAAATCAGATGCCAGTAACTTGTTTGGAGCCAATACACCTAATGTGTCATGTACTTTTGACCGTAAGTACAATTTTGTTCACTCTGTTAAGTCACTCTTAATGAAAAAATAAAATTATAATAATAAAAAATTAACCACATACGTCCTTTAAGAATTTTCAGCTTTCTGTTATTGCAGGATCCTATGAATACCACCTACGGGTTTATGTTTACCAGGCCAGAAACTTGCTTGCCTTGGATCAAGACAGTTTCTCAGGTTAGTTTTTGGGAATCTGTGGTTATTTTTAATGTCAATAAAGTGTATTTTATTATGTGTGGGTTTTTTTTTTGTTGTTCTAATGACCCTTAATTTTTTTTTGATGGCTTGAATACAGATCCATATGTGCATGTGTCATTCTTACACATGAGCCAGACCACAGAAATAATCAAGTCCAACTTGAGCCCGACCTGGGATCAAACTCTTATCTTCAACAAAGTGCCAATCTGTGGAGATCCCCAAACCATTGCCCGCAATCCACCTCAAGTTGTTTTGGAGATATTTGACAGTGACCAAGTGGTTTGTCCTTTTTCACTACCTCAACTATTTTAACAAGTGTAAGGTGACTCAGAATTTAAAAACTTTGAAAAGTTAAAGGGGGTGAATACTTATTAAGTGGGTTGTATTTGTTATATAACTTCATGTCATGCATGGGTACGGAGCGAGATGGATCCAAACGCGGGAAGATGACGGCAGACTTGAAGGGACGTGGTCAGAACCAAAAATTCAGTCGGCGAAATGTCCGAGCAAAAATGGAAGGCGGCAGTCGTACTCAAAAAGGGAGAGTGGAGATTCAATAACCGGGAGATCAAAGAGCGGGGGGTTAAATCCCAAAACGTAAACGAGAAGTCGAAAAACCAGAAGAAAAAGCACGAGGTCAAAACCGGGAGATCAAAAGAGCGAGGCGGACAAATCTGAGACGAGAGACAAAAGCAAAAAACGAGAAACAAAGCCAACTTGGCAACGTGAACACGGGAAAAAGCAAACAGGAAAAAATTGAGGTATGTAACACACAATAATCCAGCAGTTTAAGCCACCCTCAACATGAATGAGTAATGAACTTGAGGCGAGACGGCGTAACTGGGATACGTGAAATGTAGAGTTGACTTGCCACATAGTAGAGAGGAGCAGGAGCTTGACAGTGCATGGATTGACAATCTTGGTGACGGTGAAGGGTCTAATGTATCGGGGAAAGAGTTTGCGAGAGATGTTTTTTAGGTGAATATCTCGGGTGGAGATCATGACTCTCTGCCCCACTCTGTACTTAGAGGCCTGAGAGCGTCTGCAGTCTGCTTGTTCCTTGTACCTTTTGCCGACGTGCAATAACGTCTTCCTTGCTTGCCCCAGGTCTTTTTGCAGCGTTGGATGAAGGCCTGGGCAGACGGGACGTTGACCTCCTCCTCCTGAGATGGGAACAGGGGTGGCTGAAATCCTAAGCAGCACTGGAAGGGTAACAGACCAGTTGATGACGAGGCCTGGGAGTTGTGGGCGTATTCTACCCAGGGCAGAAACTTGCTCCAAGAAGTAGCGTCTCGGGTGGTCATGCACCTCAGGGCGACCTCGAGGGACTGGTTCTTCCTTTCGGTCTGACCGTTTGATTGGGGGTGAAACCCTGAGGACAGACTGGGAGTGGCCCCGATTAATTTACAAAAGGCTTTCCAGAAGTGGGAGGTGAACTGTGGACCCCGATCCGAGACAATGTCTTTAGGGAGGCCATGGAGCTTGAAGACGTGGTCTCCTTGGCGGAGGGCAGTCCTGTCAGTGGAACGAAGTGGGCAGCCTTTGAAAACCGATCGACCACCATCATGATGCAGGTGTGGCCGTTAGACACAGGTAAGCCTGTGACAAAGTCCAAGGCAATGTGAGACCATGGGCGGTGTGGAATAGGCAGAGGCCTGAGGAGGCCCACTGGGGCAGTGTTGGTGTGTTTGGAACTTATACAAACATCACATGCCACCACAAAGCTGGAGACGTCCTCCTTAAGTGTGGGCCACCAAAATCGCTACTGAGTTTGCGCCAGGGTGCGGGTCATGCCAGGGTGGCAGGAGAGTTTAGAGGAGTGGGCCGACTCCAGGACCTGGGAACGCAGGAAGAGAGGAACGAAGAGACGTTTAGGGGGAACGTTGCTAGGCCCAGGCTCGTGGGTCAGGGCTTGTTTAACTTTGGTTTCAACGTCGAGTTCTGTGAGCAAGGAGTTAGGAAGCAGGATAGTGTCACTGGTGTTGATGTCATGAGTGGCAGTAAATTGTCTCAAGAGAGCATCTGGCTTGGAATTCTTGCATCCTGGGCGATAGGAGAGGGTGAAGTTAAACCTACTGAACAGTGACCATCGGGCCTGGCAGGCATTAAGTCTCTTGGCGCTCTGTAGGTATTTGAAGTTCTTATGATCAGTCCAGACCAGGAAGGGAATCTTCCTCTAACCAATGTCTCCATTCGTCCAGAGCTAACTTAAGCCAGGAGCTCACGATCGCCAATGCCATAGTTTCTTTCAGCGGGGGTTAGGCGGTGTGAGAAGAAGGAACAGGGGTGAAACTTGTTATCGTGTGGGGCTCTCAGGTACAGGACGCCCCCTACCCCCATGCTGGAGGCATCGACCTTCACGACGAACTGGCGTGACGGGTCCGGGATGGTTAGGATGGACGGACGTGAATCATTGCTCGAGTTCAGTAAAAGCCTCTAGGTCCCAGTGAAAATGGTTATTGGGAGCGGTTAGAGCTGTTGGAGGGGGGGGGAGCAGCTATAGCCCCGGATGAAGCAGCGGTAGAAGTTGGCAAAGCCCAGGAATCTCTGAAGTTCTTGTCGTGAGGTGGGAGTGGGCCAGCTGGTGACGGCTTGGAGCTTGGTTGGTTCCATCTTGATGCCTTTGGGGCCAATGACGAACCCGAGGAACGTGGTGGTCATGGTGTGGAACTCGCATTTCTTGGCCTTGACGTACAGATTGTTCTCCAGTAGTCTCTGCAGCACCTGCCGAACATGGTGTTGGTGTTCCTCCAGATCTTGAGAGAAGACCAAGATATCGTCAAGGTAGATGAATACTGAGGAGTTGAGGAAGTCCCTGAGAACATCGTTAATAAGAGCCTGGAAGACTATGGGGGCATTGGTCAGGCCAAAGGGGACCACCAGGTATTCATAACGTCCTGTTGGGGTATTGAAGGCCGTCTTCCATTCATCTCCCTCCTGAATGTGGTCGAGGTGATATGCGTTGCGTAAATCCAGCTTAGTAAATATCTTGGCTCCCTGGAGGAGTTCAAATGCTGTAGCCATTAATGGACGAGGGTAGTGATTCTTAACTGTGATATCATTTAGGCCCCTGTAATCTATGCACGGACGAAGAGAACCATCTTTTTTGCCCACGAAGAAGAATCCGACCCCCCCTGGGGAGGAGGAGGGGCGAATGATCCCAAGGGACTCCGTGATGTACTGGTTCATAGCCTTGTGTCCCTTGGGTGACAGCGAGTACAGGCGGCCCTTGGGTCGTGTGGTGCCCGGTAGCAGATCGATGGCACAGTCATATGGGAGGTGGGGGGCCAAGAGGTGGTGCGAGATTTACTGAAGACCTCCTTGAGGTCATGGTATTCTGAGGGAACGTGGGTGAGGTTGAGTGGTTCCCCTGCAGGGCCGAGGGAGAGACATGATGTGGTGGCAGCTCATAAGCAGATCCTGGAACATGATGGGTTCCAGGCCGAAATCGAGTTCCTGGCCCAATCAATCTGCGGGTTGTGGCGGATTAGCCATGGCAGCCCCAGGACAATTGTGGCGTGAGACCCCTCCATGATGAACAGTGAGGTCCGCTCTGAGTAGTTGCCTGAGACCCTGAGGCCGATGAGGAGAGTTCGAGCGAGATGGATCCACACGCGGGAAGATGACGGCAGACTTGAAGGGGGCGTGGTCAAGGTGCGGAAGCGTGGTAGGAACCCAATTCAATCGGCGAAATGTCTGAGCAACGGAAGGCGGCAATCTTAGTCAAAAGGGAGAGCGGAGATTCAATAACCGGGAGATCAAAGAGTGGGGTTTTAAATCCGAAAACATAAACAAGAAGCCGAAAAAACAGAAGAGAAAGCGCGAGGTCAAAACCGGGAGATCAGAAGAGCAAGGCAAACAAATCCGAGACGAACTTGGCAACGTGAACACGAGAAAAAGAAAACGTGAGAAAATCTAGATACGTAACACACAATAATCCAGCAGTTTAAGCCACGAGCAGCGTGTGCTTAAATGCCGGAGTAATCACCTGGAGAATGAGAAACCGGTGTGCAGACGGGGCGGAAACGGAGGTGTGGGAAAAACGCATGACAGACTAGGGAAAACATGAGCATGTGAGAAGTAGCGTGGGGAAAAAAAAAAGGACGGCAGGTAGGACGTGGATCATGTCACTTCAGGCATACAGTACTTTAATATGATCATGCATGTTCCAGGGCAAAGACGAGCTGTTGGGCAGAAGTAGCTGCTTGCCATTAGTGAAACTGAACCCAGCCATGGATATATCTCCTAAGCTTCTCTGGTGCCCCGTCATAAACAAGGAAGTGCCTGCTGGACAAATCCTGGTTTCCGCTGAACTCATTTTAAGAACCAAGGTACCAGTATTCAATTCCTGCTAAGGAACTATAGATGAGCATAAATATATACTTATTCTGTGAGGTTGTAATGTAATATTTCTGTGATTTTCTTCAGGGAAGTGAGACTGAACTTCCCATTGTCCCACCAAAGAGAGGAGACATGCTGTACATGGTGCCTCAGGGGGTTCGTCCTGTAGTGCAGCTCACTATGATTGAGGTGAACTGTGACTTAAATCCTCTTGAACTTACATACAATATACTACAATATTTGTTATTTTATTTATACTAGGAATGATGCCTTTTTTTTTAAATCAGTTAGAATCTTTTGTGACCATGTCCGAGTCTGTAGCATGTTTTGTATTGTGAAAAACATTGCAATTATTAGTCTCGTTTTTAAATCACTTGATGTGGTTTGTGTAGATTCTGGCATGGGGGCTGCGCAACATGAAGACCTACCAGTTGGCACCTGTGACCTCTCCGAGCTTGGTGGTGGAGTGTGGGGGTGAGAGAATTCAGTCAGCAGTCATCAGGAACATGAAAAAGAGCCCCAACTTCCCGGGAAGTGTTCTTCAGTTGAAAGTGGTAAGATGTTATTTCTTGTGTGTATTTTTTTTTTTTTGAGAGCAAACTCCTTTGTATGTTAATGAAATACGAGATAATGAAATCTGTTACTTGATCCTGAAGCTTTTGCCTAAGGATGAGATGTACACACCTCCAATTGTGCTGAAAGTTATTGATCATAGGCCATTTGGGAGGAAGCCTGTAGTAGGTCAGTGCACCATTGACTCATTGGAAGAGTACAGATGTGACCCCTATAGCACTGTGGCTGAAGTGGCTATGTCTTCGAAAGGTATGATGTATATTATAAGAGTCTAAAAGCTGCATTGTCTTTGTAGGACTTTGAATTGTAAAGAGAAAACAAGTCTTGTGGTTTTTTAACTTACTGTATATATTTTTCCTGTAGTGGCTTTGATGGCAAGGACTTCCCAGGATCTACGCATCAACATGGAGGAAAGGCCTCTTCTTGAAACACAGGTGAAGTATTTGACATTAAACTCACTACTTAACCTGAATTGTTTTAGGGCATCCGTGTCTATGAGCGTGTTTTCACTGTCAGCATTGTGACTTTCAGTTTATGCACGGCTTCTCATCAGCGTTTGACAAAATGGCCCCATCTTTTCCACTCCGTGTATGTATGGTGTAAAAGATGTGAACAATTAGCAAAATTCAATGTTTTTTTTTTTTTTTGGTAACTGTAAAAACACACCATAAGAATCTAAAATCACCTCTTGGTTTTTCTTTTCAAATTTCAATGCTTTGATCATTTGGAAATTGGGGAGCATTTGCCGCATCCATTTACTAGCAATAAATCTCATTTTCCTTTGATTAAGTTCAGCTTGACTAACACAAGGGCTCAACGTCATTGCTGTGCTTATATTTTTTTTATCTTATTTAATGTTTAACATTGTTTCTTTTTCTGTTTTTTGGATCAAACCTGACAGCAAGAGAAGGTGATTAAATTTTTTTTTATACTTTATTTTTTTGCACATTAGATACTATATTCCATAAATAGTGCATGCTGGTTTATTTATTTTTACATTGTATTATAGGAGAAAGAGGAGATTGATTGGTGGAGTAAGTTTTATGCTTCAACTGGAGAACATGAGAAATGTGGCCCATACCTTGAGAAAGGATATGACACCCTGAAGGTAAGAGCTGAGCTCTTAGTTACTGTACGATAAATATCTATCTTTGTCAAAGTAGTGTCTCAGATAAATCCTCGTCAGATGTTTTATGTAAAACGCAATCCTCTCAAAAATGTAATGTAATTTGACATGCAGCTCAGATCATTATAATCTGTAGTTCCAAAACAATAAAGCAAAGCTATAACATTTTTTAATTGTGTATATTGTTACAGGTTTTTAACGGTGAGCTTGAAAATATGGATGAATATAAGAAATTGACTGATTTCTGTAACACTTTCAAACTCTTGCGTGGAAAGACAGACACTGGTGAGGACGATCCCTCTGTGGTCGGGGAGTTTAAGGTAAAAACTTCTGCATATAAGGGATGAAAGTTATTTGAATATACTATATGTTTGTATTACCATTTGTTTGTTTTGTTAGGGATCCTTTAAGCTCTACCCGCTCTCAGATGACCCGGCCGTACCCTTACCTCCACAGCAGTTCAGAGAACTTCCTGACAGCGGCCCTCAGGAGTGTATCGTCAGGATCTACGTGATCAGAGCAGTTGACCTGCAACCCAAAGACAACAACGGTTTAGTAAGCGCCAGGCTCCTTAACACCAGAATAGGCACCTAAAATCACAATGTTTTTTTTATCCATTTCTGTATGATGCACTCTTTTATACGTTTCTTAATGTGTTTTATATATAGTGTGATCCATACATTAAGATCGCACTGGGAAGGAAGACCATGGATGACAGAGACAATTACATACCGAATACCATAAACCCAGTGTTTGGAAGGTAGTGTGTGTGTGTGTGTGTGTGTGTGTGTGTGTGTGTGTGTGTGTGTGTGTGTGTGTGTGTGTGTGTGTGTGTGTGTTTATGATAAGCGGTATAAGGAAGGTTTGAGTGAGAGAGTGTATATTTATATTGCATAACACAAGTAATTCTTGTGTTATAATATATATAATAACATTTTTAAAGTACTTTTACAGCCATATGCCCTATAAATTTGATGCTATTACCCCACATTTTGAGTGTAGTATATGACATGATGTAATTGATTTCCCCATCTGTGGATTAATGTGCATCAAATAATATTAGGTTTTGCTTCTGAAATATAATTACAAAGTCATGAGATGAATGGCAAGTCTCAAAAATCAATAAACAGTGCTGGAAGATAAAGTGTTCAATTTAGTTCTGCATGCTTTAATCAAATGGTCGTGGGATTAAATTAAATCACTTTTCTTTTTATTACTCAATTTACAATATTATTTGTTTCTTATCTTATTACAATTGTGTTTCTTCCGTCCCTGACAAAACCGTAAAATATTCAAGAATTACTGAAAGCTGAATTAATTACCGCAGGTCTTTTTAAAGTATGATTGCAATGTGTGTAAATTAACCCTGGTTTAAATATCTGTTTCTAAAAAACTCACAAACACTGATTTTATTCTTAGAGGCCTTGACATTAGAAACATTTGTACACCTACAAATTAATGTAATTATCTAATTAGCCAGTTATGTAGCTACAGTGCAATGCATATAATCATGCTAATATAAGCCAGCAGCTTCAGGTAACGTTCAAATCAACAAAAAAGATTGCGGGGAAAATTGATCTTAGCGATTTTGATTGTGGCATGAATGTAGTACAGGTATTTTGTATAACTCATGATCTACTGGGACTTTCATGCTTAAGAGTATCTGGAGTTTACTCAGAATAGTGCAATAAAAGGAAAAAAACATCCAGTGAGGGGCAGTTCAGTGGATGAAAATACCTGGTTAATGAGTCCAAGCTGACTGAAAAGCTACAGTAACTCAAATAATTAATTAGTACAATTTTAGTGAGCAGAAAAACAGAATACACATTGAAAAATTTGGTGCATGAGCTCCACCACATGTCACCACAAGACCACATGTCGGATATGCCACACAGATGATACGGTCATAAATTTGGCACCAACAGCATTTGGACCCAACCTGCCTTGTGTCAACAGTCCAAAGCATGAGTCATCAGAAATAGGTTTTATGATAATGAAAGCTCAATTGTCCTAGCTTGGTTGGAAAACTCTCTGAACCGGACATGATAGCTTGCTATCACTTCCCTGTCAGATAAAATGGCACTAGCCAATTGTGGACATTTTTGAGTTTACAGTACAGTATGTACAGTATGTAGAAAAGGACAGATAGCATTTTCCTCTGTGATTGACTTGATTTGCAGGAACTGTAAGTTAGCCTTCACTCTTCCATGCTGGTAGACTTCCTATGATGGGGATCAGGTTGATGAGTGTGAATTATTAAGACAGATACAAGGAAACTGCTACATAGATTTAAATTTGTAGCTCTGCAGTTGTAAAACCATAAACTGCAGCTGCCCCCCACTACAGAAACAGATGGTAGCAATATTCTTAAAACCACTGCCTATTTAAGGTAACCCCCCAGAATATATTGCTTTCAGAAGAAAAGGCCTGACTAAGAGCCTCCTATATTACTTGCCCTAAAGCTGTAGGATATATGTTTTTCTTCATTTTGATATAATCCTTTTACAAACCTTGTCTAATATCCCTTTGAGAAAACATAACAGTTTTCTCTGTTGATCAGCGGCAACCGTTTAAATGCGGTTGAGCAGTGCAGGGCAGCAAAGTGAACAAACAGTTGTTTAAAAAGCACTGTCCTATTAAAATTAATGTTAATATTTGTACTTAATATTTTTTTAAGTGTTAGATTTGACACTTTACTATCATCAAACTTTATTTGTTGTCTTCATTTAGAATGTTTTTTCCCTTTCGGCTTGAACACTCGCCTCTCAGTCACGTCCATCATTTCATATGTAAACTGCCTCATGCAACATTTTTTTCCAGAAAAACTGGGGCTGCTCTTTTGGCATTGCTTTTTTTTAATTATTATTATTCTTTACAAAATGCATAAAGGTTGGCAGGTCTGATGCAGGTCTAAATATTTTTTGTTGTTCTTTTCATTCTCACCAAAATCTACAGCAAATATGCCTAAAGACATAACACGTGGTCCGGTCAGAGCCCAACTGAACTGCACTAACTGATTAAAGAAGATGTGATTAAACTTAATGGCAGAACGCCTTAGCCCTTTTCCAGCAGTCTGAGGAATAACACAGTGGCGTTATTGCCATATTTTGGTTTAAGGGCAAAACAAACCAGTCATGATGTTTTAGTGTTTCCATGTTAAGCAGCTCGTTATGTAGAATTTGACATACCCCTGAGGCCAGGCCATGCATCTGTACTGTGCATTCAATTGACTGAATTGCTGCAGTGAGTGGACAGGGTTATGAAAGGCAACGCAATATACAAGGCAGGGTCAATGGAGAAATTTCAAGTGCACAGTTTGTGGCAAACAATGTAGATTTTTATTCAAATTTCCCTAAAACTGCATCCTAGCACTTTAATTTTTACTCATATAAGATTTAAGGTTGCCTCAAGCAACCTGCCTTTCTCAGATTTTAAAAAGATTTAGATCGATTCAGGATATTTATCGTGATACTTATAGAATTGATATTTTAATCAAATTGGCACATATATTGCGATATCATATCGGGAGGTGACTGGTGATTCCCACCCCTATTCATGATGTCACTTTTTGTAGAATGTAGACAAAAGGCAGTTATTTTGGATTTGTATCAGTTATATGTCTCAAAACGACTAACAAACACTGATATAAATTAACTCCTCCTGAATCTTTTCATGTTTCAGGAACTGGAAGTTTAAATAAAATGAATAAAAAGAATAGTAAAGGATCTATCTGCCTTGGACAAAAATATCAAATTGAGAGGCTTCACAGCCGATGAACAGGCGTTCCGAGCAAAAGAGGATTTAAACCGCCTAAACATGTAGGAGTGAGTCAGTGATGAGTGGAGACTCCTTTTGCACCTCCCGGTTTCCCCGGAAGAGTGCACCATTTTCAAACGAGCTCCTCAACCTGCCTCCGCCGCTTAATTAGTCCCATTGGAGTGCCCCCAGTACAGATGGCAAGATGTCTGACATATTTATTTCTGTTCCTCTCATCAAACCTCTCTCTTCCCTTTTCACTTTTCACTCCCTCTCTCTTTCTCTGCCCTTGAGAATGGAGGCTGCTCTCTGGTGCTTCCGGGCTCAATGATTCGGCATCACAGAGGCTGTCCGGCACTGCTAGATTTCCTGTGTTTGTGTGTGTATGTGTTGGAGTGGGTGAGGCAGAAGCAGAGAGGTGTGTAAAGATATGCCTCCCTCAGGCTCTCGGAGGAACCGGACACGCAAGTGTGCCAGTGCAAATTCAGATCCAGACATCTGTTGCATGAAGTAGAGAATAAAGCTTGAGGGTGGAAGAGGAGATAAAAAAAAACTAAAAGAAAAAAGCTTTAAAAAGGGCAAAAAAAGAGAGATGGGAGTATAGACAATGAAAGGAAGGGAGGAAGAGAGGGAGGGAACGAAGGAGGATAGATAAATGGTATGACAGAAGAAGAACAGAGGCCATTCAAACACATGCATGCCTGAGGTAGACCTTAAAGTCCACAGCATGAGTGTTGATTGACACTGACAAGCAAAGGCTTGGAGTAGAAGAAAGGAGTTTTTCAGCTAGCTCTTTTATACACAGACTTCACAGCTTTTATGCAAGACAGGCTTGGCATTTTTGAATACAATGAATTTTGTCTTTGGGCTGATGCTTTCAAAAACTAAGCAATCAGACTTTTACATGCAACTTCCATGGAGCTACACAAATCTGTCACTCAATAGCGTCATCCTAAGCGGAACATAAGAACACTGGGGTTTTCACGAAATCAATAATGCAGCATATGGTCAGCCTGTCAGAGTAACAAAAGACCTGTCTATGTGGTACTGACAGTGTCAAACACTTCAAAGAAGTCTTTTTTTTTTTTGTTCATTTTGTCCAATCTAACATTACACTAAATGATGCAATTTGAGTGATGTATTTTCTCATTGTGATGACTTTTCACCAATCCGTTGTCTAGTAGAGGTCTCATTTAAGCTCGATACCTGGACTCCACATTTGCTATTGCTTTCTTTGGTGATAGACATATGTTATGTTCAGCATTTGCAATGAGAGAAATGTTACAAAAATAACTCAAGTGACAGCTTCACTGAGTGCTCATTTGAATTCTGCAAGATTGCATTTGGTTGCCAGTAGCACAATATGCAAAGCAGAAAGCTTTAAATCATTGAGCCTTAGGATTACTTTTAGGTAGTTTACATGCAGCAACGATGAAACTGCAGGGAATCTAGACAAGCTCTGCAAAAAAAAAATTCTCTAACATCAATAGGAGTATTAATTCATTCATTACCAGTTTAATTCATTATCTTTTTCTAAAGGTAGGAGGAACTGGGTTCATCTCCACCAGGTGCATACTAAGCTGTAAGCTGAACGTTAGGAACACAGCAGCAACACATGCAGAGTTATTGCTTTGTGTGTCTGTAAATGTTGGATGTATCTCCAAGCAGACACTGGCTTTGCCTACTCATCAGCATGAACCAAAATTACACAGCCGGACCTGTCAGAGTACATTTCATCTGGACTCATCACACACCACCTACACACTGCACACAGACCTGTACACACGTAAACACACGCTTCATGGCTCATTCTGTTCTCTCCAGGTATGTATTTTCTTCACACTCTATCCCTGCTATTAGGATTTGTCTACAGCGGTGCAAAGCTACTCAAGCCCTAATAAAATGGGAGGGTTGCGTCAGGAGTGGTAACAAGAAGATGGTCTGGACTAATAAAATGTCAGAGATACAAGTATTGAATGTAAGTAAAGACACAGATCCGGGATTACATCAGCATTCAACTTGCAATTTTTTTCCATTTTCTGCACACTCTCGAAGAGGAATGGTCAGTTGTTAAAAAAAACTATTCCGTACACAACACCTGCTCTACAACAACACTACATATTGTTCGTCCTTAAAAAATGTATGATTGTTGTTCAATACTGTGCCAGTACTTTTATTCTCAGCAGCACTGTGGCTCATCGGCAAAGCCAGTCTGGGCCTGAGATTTCAACAGGGTTAGATGAAAACACTGAGGAATGAGCAGAACGTCTGACTTAAATTGAAAGGATGAGCGTGCTCAGGAAGCTCTAATATAATCAAAGCCACCCTAAGTGGATCTTCAAGCCTTACCTTTGCTTCTTGGTGCCTGGCTTGGCCCAAAACTATGCAGCTGTTTTCGCCTTTTTTTAAATATACTCTCTGTTAATGTTGAAAGGCTCATGCGAAAATTTAGAACTTAGAGGAATCAATATGAATGGATTGGACAAATCAAAACCAGATTGATCTAAAGCTCTGATCAAGCAATGCTGTACCACACAATCAACTATTCTGCCCAAAACCATTTTACAGACTGATAACATCTGCAGCAATCCAAAACAAATGACACAATCTGTTTCCTAGTGAAACACTGTTATTTGTTACAATGCATTATTTTTACAAGATGATTTCTTTTAGCAGTCTAAATAAAATAAAATAAAACTACTGAAGGGCCAGACAACTGAAATATTTTGCTTTATCATTTCTTTTTTATTTTCCATTTTTTTCTTCTGGTAGGGGTTGCAGTTGTTACTTTATATGGTATACTACAGTAGTAATCAATATGTCATAAGCAAACGTGATGTCATACTGAATATCAGCATGGCTGTGACATTGCTTTTAGACAATCATTCCATAAAAAATTTATTTATTTAAAGTTTGTACTGTATTATATTTATTGTATGTAAGCATTTTGCTCAGCTCGCAAAAATAGATCCCCAAAACTCGCTCTCAAAATGATCCATATACTTTCTTTTCTTCGTCTTCCGAGTGTTTATAATATAATAATATAATATAAGTCAAACGTCAAGCGATAAATAAGTCAAAAATTAACCAACATTTCCTAATAAGGTTGTCATGCCTGCTGATGACATTAAACTACTATAGTAATGGTTTCAAGTAGTAGATGAGAAAAGCAATATACAGTGGAATTCCTAGCGTAGTTATAGAAAATATAAGCACTCTTGGAACAGCACTTGACTAATCAAATAAGTGGACCAGAACTAACTGTGGTATGATAGTATAGAGGGTAGATGCGTCACTGTCACTTCATAATGCAATATATGGCAATCAAAAGTAACTAAATAACTCTAAAAAACTGTACGTAAGAGAAAAGTATAGATGTGTCAAAATCTTACTCAGCTAAACGTGAAAGCATCCACTCAAAAACATGCTCAAGTGAAAGTAATAAAATTGGCACTTTAACACAAAGTCATGTATTAAAAATTGAAAAGCTTATGTTAATTTATGTTCAGTCTTTATTCGTCACAGTGAAATTTCTTATTCATCATTCTACTTAAATGACGGCGCCCCTGGAGCAGACATGGTTAAGGGCCCTGCAAAAGGGCCAAACAGCAGCAACCTTGGCACAGCTGGAGCTCGACCCACCAATCTTCTGATCAGTACCTCAGAGCCTTAAAATCCTGAGCCACCACCACCTCCATGTTAAGTGACTTGTCATTTTTTATGGGAAAACTGCTTTAATTTACTT